>JAJLTL010000006.1:0-166674 GCA_030568135.1 Vanderwaltozyma yarrowii
TAAGAATGGTGGTATTAACTAGAGATGGAGTTGAACGTCTGATATTCTATCCTGATGAGTATGAAAATTTATAACATAAAGAAATAAATAAATAAATAAATAAAATAAAATAAAATAAAATAAAATAAAATAAATAATTTAACTTAAAATTAAAAGGTAAACTAATTCGGTAAATGGGAATAGTATTGGATGAAAATATCTACGAGTCTACTGATGACTGGATATATAGAATAAATAGCTCTACTCATCATCGGTATATCTATCCATCCGTATTGTTTAGGTGTATAGTCGTGCTGATTTATAGTACAATCCAAACCGTAAACAGTGACTCCTTAACTATGTAAATGGTAATTTATCCTAATAGAAATTCCCATTGGCTAACTTTTAAAGCGCGATGGGGCAACTAACAAACATAGATCAAAAATTGAATAAATAAATAAACAACAGAATAAATGACATGAATGGTTAAATAAATGAACAAATGAGTATAATTAGAACAACTGTTCTTTAACGTAGGTAAGAATACTAGTGACTTGATTATTCGTAGGATCTTATCAAAGTTATTAATCTAATAAAATATTACGATAAAAACAGGTATAGATAGATTGCTTAGCAGTTTAACAATAGGATTACGTTTAAACCTATTTTACTGAGGGATACATCTATATATTTATAATCAAGTGCTCAAACCAGCATACAGGAGACAAAAAGAAGAGACTATTAAAAAATGGCAAGTTTAGAGGATTTAATACCCACCGTCAATAAGTTGCAAGACGTCATGTATGATTCAGGAATAGATACTTTGGATCTACCAATATTGGCGGTTATTGGATCTCAATCTTCTGGTAAATCATCTATTTTAGAAACATTAGTAGGTCGAGATTTCTTACCAAGAGGTACAGGGATCGTAACAAGAAGACCTTTGGTATTACAGTTGAATAATATTTCACCAGATTCTGCATTGATTGAAAAAGATGTTCCTATTAGAAAACCTAATTTAAGTAGTAATGATAATGATGATAATATCAAAGATGAAGATGAGGAGGAATCAGAAATGACTTTAGAAGATCATTTACAAAAAAATAATAGTAATTACAAAAAACCCTCAAGCTCAAGAGATGAATGGGGTGAATTTTTACATAAACCAGGTGAAAGATTTTATGATTTTAGAGCAATTAGAAAAGAAATTGAAAATGAAACCAGTAGAATTGCAGGTAATAATAAAAGTATAAGCAAAATTCCCATTAATTTAAAAATATTTTCACCTCGCGTTTTGAATTTAACATTAGTTGATTTACCAGGTATTACAAAAGTACCAATTGGTGAACAACCACCAGATATTGAAAGGCAAATTAAAAATTTATTATTAGAATATATTGCAACTCCAAACTGTATTATATTAGCAGTATCACCTGCAAATGTTGATTTAGTAAATTCAGAATCCTTAAAATTAGCAAGAGAAGTTGATCCTATGGGTAGAAGAACAGTTGGTGTCATCACTAAATTAGATTTAATGGATTCAGGTACTCATGCATTAGATATTTTATCAGGGAAATTATACCCATTAAAATTGGGTTTTGTTGGTATTGTAAATCGTTCACAACAAGATATTCAATTAAATAAAACAGTCGAAGAAGCTCTTAACAACGAAGAAGAATATTTTAATAAACATCCAGTTTATAGAACTATTGCAAACAGATGTGGAACTCGTTATTTGGCAAAATTATTAAATCAAATTTTAATGTCACACATAAAGGAAAAATTACCAGATATTAAAGCAGGTTTGAATTCTTTAGTCAGTCAAGCTGAAAAAGAATTGCAATCCTATGGTAATGTTGGATTAATTAATGACGAAAATAGGGCTGGTCTTGTGTTACAATTAATGAATAAATTTGCATCCAAATTCATTTCTTCAATTGATGGTACATATTCTGAAATCGGCACAAAAGAATTATGTGGTGGGGCTAGGATTTATTATATTTTTAATAATATTTTTGGAACTTCATTAAAATCAATAAGTCCTACTGCTAATTTGACTATTCATGATATTCGTACAGCTATAAGAAATTCAACAGGTCCAAGGCCTTCTCTTTTTGTACCTGAATTAGCATTTGATTTATTAGTTAAGCCACAAATTCAATTACTACTTGATCCGTCTCAACGGTGCGTAGAGCTGGTATTTGAAGAATTAGTTAAGATATGTCATAGTAGTGGTTCTCCAGAATTAGCTCGATATCCAAAATTACAAAGCATGTTGGTTGAAGTAGTTGGTGATTTGTTAAGAGAAAGATTAACACCTACTCGTGCCTATATTGAAAGTTTGATTGATATCCATAGGGCATATATAAATACTAACCATCCTAATTTTATAAGCGCAGCAGATGCAATGTCAGATATTGTTAATGGTAAAAAAAATAATATTCAACCTAAAGAATTCATTAAACCAATAGAACAAAAGGGAAAGAAAATAGAAATCAATACTGAAGGTGTTTCTTCGGAATCCACAATATCAAATAATGATTCCGAAACAAAATCAGATAGCGAGCTTGATGAAGGAACAGATCTTCAAGATATGAAATCAAAAGAATCATTTTTAAATTATTTTTTCGGGAAAGATGCGAAATCACAGTCCTTAAGTGACCAAATGAATTATACAAATAATGGAAACGCAATGTTATTTTCCAACCAAGATCCATCCATAAACATGCAATCATTACAAATAGATGATTTTTCAGATCTTTCAAGGGGAGAAGAAAATAATCTATCACCTCCTTTGACTGAAAGGGAGCAACTTGAATGTGAATTGATTAAAAGATTAATAGTTTCATATTTTTCAATAGTAAGAGAAATGATACAAGATCAAGTCCCTAAGGCTGTTATGTGCCTTCTTGTTAATTTTTGTAAGGAATCAGCTCAAAATAGATTAGTGACAAAACTATACAAGGAGTCAATGTTTGATGATCTTTTAGTTGAGGATCAAACAGTATCTCAAAATAGAGATAACTGTCTAGTCCAATTAAAAACTTATAAAGAAGCATCTAATATTATAAATGAAATTCTGTAAATAAGTAAATAAATATAATTATGCTTTGGCAAAAAAAATATAACTTCATTTTCCTCATAATACATATATACATGTGTGCTCTCTTATTACATATGCAAACACTACATAAATGTCATCACAAACTTGCTTTTGTGTTACTCACAAAAGGTAAAGAGGAACACAAAACGACATTTTCCGGAGACTTTACTCACCGCGTTAACAAACGAACCTATATACTAACATTGTTTCTAGGTTCGGAGGCCCATTATAAATATAAATATAAAACTACAATATAAAGAAAATTATTAAAAATATAAAAAAAATAAACTTATTTTGGCATTTTGTGCACGTGAATGGAATGTTGAAAATGTATACTAAAAAGGCATATATGATTAAATTTGGCATCTATTGTATATAAAAATATATACTCTATAATTATAAATGTCGTAATATAAAATTGAAAACGTTGTCGTCTTCTTTTTGCAGTGTTTTTTGTACTTTAAGACACAAAAACTTATCAACGATAACATAATCCTTGGAAGTTCTGTATTGATGACTTTTGGAAGTATTTCCGTCGCAAATAAATATATATTCTTCTACATAACGAGTGGCTTTTCCAAGCGTGAGACATGGAAATCTTGAGTGCAAAGGAACCCCTCTTCGAAGCCTGACGAACTTAGTTCATCTTTTTTAATCAAGGCACGTTTAATTTCCATAAAACCTAGCTTCTCGTAGTAGCCTACTAAATTATGCTCTACAATTACTTTTGCAATTAAGGTAATACAAGAAACCACAGTGTTCAAATGAATTATGCTCTGTTGGAAAATATTAACACCACATCCTCTACTAAATGAAGTAAATCCAGTGACTTCAAATTCATTATTACCCAATGGTTTGTAACCAATAGTAGCGACTACGTTCTCCAATGAGAAATAATAATTTATCTGTGTATTTTTGTTAGTGTACCAATTGCAAGGATTAGTTCCATTAAAGTCAAGTTGTTGAAAAGTTTTCATAAAGTTTTCATCACCTTCAACATCCTTATTTAATTGGATATAAAAATAACACTGGCTATCATTTTCTTCAAAACCTAAGTCTTGAAAAAAGACCTCTTGAGATTTAATTCTTGGGTTCAATACGACTTTGTAATCATTAGTTGGTTTTTCATAACCTTTATTGACAATTTCGTATAAACTTTTGACAGTCTCTTTAGATGCTTTCTTCAAGGATGTAACTGATAATGCAACTATAACGTTGCTAGGAGATGTCATTTTTTTATTCTATAATTTTGACCACTATAAAAGCTTTAACTTTTAAAGAAAATTAATAATTTTATGGTGATTTCAATATATGATTTTAAATATTGATCATTTAATATCTGACAGAAGGATATATTTTCAAAATTCTTGAATATATACTATGGTAGTTATTTTGCTGAGCTTAAATTATATCCGGGTAAATTAGCAACGAAGAAACGGAGTTAATATTTACTCTCCAGAAATAATAAATATATCTTTAGTGTTAAGCAGTTAGTAATATGGCTATATCTCTAAATATTAAATTGTATTGTTAGAAGGTCGTAGGAACTGTTATAAAATTACGAAAACCTGACCAACATAAATGGAAAATTAACTTAACTTTTTTTATTTCATTGTACCTGAAAGAAGGCAATTTATAGATAAATTATAAAGAAAATTTAGACTGATCTGTGTATTAACCTAAATTAATAATATGCTACAATATTTACTTCAATCCTAGTGGTATTTTGAATTATCTATACTAATAACTTATGCAAAATTATTTCAATGGCAATAAATACTATTATCCAAATTAATATTTTTATATGGTAGGCTTTGATTCACAGCCGGGACAGTTATGAAGTACTTCATGAACGAATACATCACAATCAATGCAAAAATCTCTGGTACAATCTGAACATCTATATCGAGAACTGGTTAATAATTCTCCAGTTTTATTATTCTTCAAATTTGGGAATCGTAATTGACAACTGAAACAATTTTCCGTGTTAAATACTTCATTTGCTGGAACTTCTGTAAATGTTTTTAGGGGCATTAAATGATGATATGATCTAGCTAAATGGGTTGACAATATTAACATCAAATCGCAGCATGGACAAACTGTTGGTAATGAACAAACTTTACTTTGACAATTTGGACAGAAATAACCACCATAGACAAGTTTTGAATGGCAGGAACAAAATGTTGGAGTATCTTCAAATACTCTTGTTGGGAACCCCATCTTAACCAGAGTGAAAGCTTTATTAATTTTATTTACAGGTAATGGAGTGACTGCTTCATCAAATAGTTCTTTAAAATGAGTTTCATCCAAAATTACCCTATAAAATGATTCATCATCATAATTTGTAGCTTTACATAATTCCTTGCAGATGGCCACTTGGGCTGATAACCCAATAACCTTCACACGAATTTTTTCTTGTACCAAAGATTGGATAGTTTGATGAATGTCACCAGGATCTGTACTTGATAACCCACCAAATACAATCAAGGTTTCTCTGGTACAATGAGCAGGAACTGGTAATAGCAACCCTCTTGCCATTTCCAAAGCATTTTGTAGTGAAGGGTTCCCTTTAGGTTCTTGTCTTCTTATAGATTTTAGAGCATCCAAATGATCCTGTGGGTTACCGCCAACAGGGCTTAATAGATGTGCCAAGCCATTACGCATTGTAACGATACCTAATTGGGAAATTGGATTCTGATCAAAAAATTCATGAACAAAATCAATTGCATACTGAATACTCATTACATTACGGTTTGGTCTTAAATCTTTTTCAGACATAATTTCACTACAATCTAAAACTAATACTAACGATCTTATTATACCTCTTTGATATGGAGTGATAATTTTTTGAGCAGAACGTTTCTTTCTTGCTTCCACAATACTTGCAACTAAAGAGGCCATATCATTTTCATCATCTACTGTAACCAAATCCCAACTTCTTTTCAATTCATCTTCCCAAGAATAACCACCATTAGCACCAAGAAGTTTCTCATTTGATATTTTTTTCTTCTTTGGTTTTCTATCCTTCTCTCTATTATTTGCTTCTTTTTCTTTATGTTTACTAGAAATTGAACGACCTTTTTGAATATGTTCATCTTCTTCATTCCCACCATCTTCTGAAACTGTTATACTTGGAACTTTTTGCTTTTTTGATATTGATTGATCATCCTTCCTACTTTCTTCATTCTCTTTATCATCACTACCATTAGTATGTATTTGCCTTTTATGCCTTCTATTTACTCCAGAAGAGACATTAATTTTATCTTCATCAGATTCTGATTCAGCTTCATGTTTTACAGCAGGCTCCATGCTGTTTATGTACTGGTGATATGGTTATTGGTACCTCTTATATCAATCATAAAGGTATTTCGATTTGTCTGTCCTTATTAACTGTATTCTCTCTACAATTTTATGCAGAGTAAACGTTAAAATTTATGAAATTCAAGCTTTCAGAAGGAATGAAAATCACGTGATTAATTTGCTTGTAGTAGGTAGTGGTGTAAACATTTACAGAATTATATATATACATGTATTTATATCATTTATGACAGGTTATACAGTTATCAATTAAATAATTTTCGACTACGTATATACTTACAATTTACATATTAATTAAAAGGTTTTCTCAACGTTAATCTTCTCATTAATTTTGAAGGCTTTCGAGATAAGTTGGAAGGGATAGAAGACGAAGACGAAGACTTCATTTTGCCCTTTAATTGATGTACTGTCTCGGCTGGTTTATCATAATCATTCATCATTGTATTTCTTCTTGATATAGATGATGAAGATTTATTATAGTCATTATATTGTTTACTTCCATTATCTTTAAAATCGTTCGCACCATTTCCAAAAGTATCAGAAACTTGACTTACAATATCAAGGTTTTCTCTATCTGTTTTCAAAACAGGACTTTGCGGTAAAAACTTAGTCTTATTCAGTCTAAAAATATGAGTAACAGGTTTTAGATAAATAGACGCAATAGAACCTATGTTTAATTCTAATTCTTCAAATATAGCAGAAACGAATTTTGTATTTAATTCGATGATCGGTAATTCTCCATCAACAATTTCTTTTATGGTGTCTTGAGATAGTGCATTTCCTTCTTGCTTCTGTAGATGTGATAGCAACCTCCAATACATGAATGCCCTCCCTCTAATATCTGGATTATCAATTTCTTCAGTGCAGCACTGCAGTATTTGCATACATAATCCTTCAGTTTGCTTCGAAGGTGATCTAATAAAAAATTTAACCGTAGAATTTAAAATAGAGAATTGAACTTCAAGTGTTTCTTCTAAAATTTTGGATGAAAATATTTTAAAAACTTCTAAGTAATTCGGAATAATCTCGGCATAATTAGTAATTATCCAAATCATTGCATTTTTAGATTCACATTCTTGAACAGATTCGGTATATTTTACTAACTTCTTTATGTGAATTTGATATTTATTTGGATATTTCCTCAGTATATTTCTAAAGACTGATATAATTTCTTGTACAACGTAATCAACACCAAATTCCGATAAATTCAAAAGAGTTAAAACACATTCGTCAGCAGATCCTTCATCCAATTTAACAGCCAAATTACCAATCGCTCTAATAGCTTTCCTTGACATTTGAATATCAATATCAGTCGCATACTGCTCTAATTCTTCTAATATTTGATGCAAATTTTCTTTATTAGCCAGTAAATATAAACATTCCAGTTTTGTATCTTTAATATAGATTGGATCATTATATTCTACAAAGAAATATGAGACATCCAATCTTAATATAGGTGATTCTTTGCTTAATAATAGTAAAATGACATTCCTTAATACCAAGAATTGTAATTCTGGTGGTTTATCTAATAGAGCAATTATAGAACTTGATAATTTTTTAGATAATGTTTCTGTTGCATAATCAACATAGTTTAATAGATACACTATGAATTTTAATGCACCCAATGCGACAAATGTATTCACATGTAGTAACTGCAATTGTGCAGTCGATATAAGATCATAAGCATCTTCATGTGTTTGAGGTACACAACTACCTGTTAAAGAATCTAAAACTAATGATTTATCCCATTCATTTAATCTTGGTAATAATTTAAGTATATCGAATGATGTGTTAATAGATATATTAAAATTATCCATTTTTGTATTTTTTTCATAAATTGAATATATTGTATTTAATGCTGTAACTCGAAGTGATGGTTCATCTACATCACCTTCTACAATATCCATTAAAGTATCAAGTAATGGTAATACCCTTTCATGATCTAATTCATCTAATTGAGTTAAACAATTGATTGCAGATTTTGATAAATCAAGTGATGGCATTGATTGATTATTAATTATTGAAGTAACAAATTTGAAAGCTTCATCAATAAAATCAGGTGAAGGTACCATAATTAGGGTTCTTAATGACATTATTTGTAAATTTTCATTTCTACTTTTTAAATCTGATAAAATAAAAGGCAATGCATCTTGTGTATTTTTTGGTTTTGATGGTCCTAATTTTCTAATATATTCATGACAAATTCTTTTAACTTCCATATCATCTTCAATTTGCCAATATTTTAAAATTTCTGGGAAAAGGTATGACATTTCATTAAGATTACCTAAAGTTAAATTAGCTATAATTTTTCTCAAGGCATTTTTCCTCTTTATTGCACTAGATTTGAATTTTTTAACCTCGACATTTTGTAAATCTCCTTTAATTTCATTTGCTTTATATTTTGCAAATAATCTTTGATCTGACATTATTTTTTACTGTTTTAATTTAGTAAAGAAATGTGAAAATCCAATTAATGATTTCGATTCAGATACTCTACTACCTATTTTTTGAACTAAATAAAGCCGAATATATACTCTATATATAATAAAACCAACCTGTTATTCAATTATACCTCCTATTATTAGATTCAGTAGGTGATCCAGTTTATCACCTCTATTCCTATTCTACTGAAATTGTTCGATAAACTTCAGCGTTGAAACAAAATACGCTCGTACTAAGTTACTTGATTTCTCCATATTTCCCTATACCTATTAAAAGGTAAAAATATGAACAATCAATAGAACACCTGTATCGATATAATCGCCCAAAAATATATTAGTTTCATATAAGTTCACCAATGCTTAATACAATTGGTTTTATTTAATATTATTATAATAAGTTACTTCCTATTACTATCACTATTACTACTACTACTACTACTACTACTACTACTACTACTCCTGCTACTACTATTCATCCACATATTAAATATTCAAAATTTCCAATTATGGTCATTTCTTCTGTAATAGGAAAGTTCGACTAATGAGGAAATTTCAATATTTTTGAAAATTTTTCAAAATTGAAAAATTCAGGAAAAAAAAAAAACTGTATCTCATCTCATCTCAAGCTCATCGCGAATAATAATAGTAGTAATTGTGATAGTAAAAGTAAAAAATTATATATACAAATCATTATATTTTACTTTGTATTTACCCCATATCTTTAATATACTGATATAAATATATATACTACTCAGCATCTATTCATATCTGTTAATATATTTTAATAGATCATCCTCAATAGAAGAATCAAAACCAACAAAAAGGAATAATGAGAATTTATCAATGTCACTTTTGTTCATCACCTGTATACCCAAGTCATGGTATCATGTTTGTTCGTAACGATGCCAAAGAGTTTAGATTCTGTCGTTCTAAATGTCATAAATCATTTAAACAACGTCGTAACCCACGTAAATTGAAATGGACTAAAGCTTTTAGAAAGGCTGCCGGTAAAGAATTGGCTGTTGATTCAACATTAACTTTCGCCCAAAGAAGAAACGTTCCTGTAAGATATAATAGAGAATTAGTTGCTACCACATTAAAGGCTATGAGCAGAATCGAAGAAATTAGAGTAAAACGTGAAAGAGCCTTCTATAAGAATAGAATGAGAGGTAATAAAGAAAGAGATTTCCTAAGAGACAAGAAATTAGTCGAATCTAACCCAGAATTATTAAGAATGAGAGAAATTGAATTAGCTAACAAATTAGCTAAACAACAAGCAAGAGAAGAAGCCAGCTCTGAAGAAGAAGAAGAAGATATGGAAATTGATTCTGAAGAAGAAGAACAAGAACAATTAGAAAAGCAAAAGATTCTATTGAAAAACAAAAAGAGAAACTCCAAAAAACTTGCATTTTAAAAATAGTAGAATTACTAAAATAAATTAAAAAGGAATTTTAATTTAATTATATTTCATATTGTATATTAATATCCCCTCCCCGCCTTCATATATTACTATTATTCAATAATAATTTATATCGTTATGTATAATTTTTTAAAAAAAATAATTATTTTCTAATACAGACTTATATATTAAACATTTATATACGTATTGGGTATAGTTATGGGTATATTGTGATGTGATATATTTGTACTTTCGTATTGGTATTAAATATGGGTGGTACAAAAAAAAAATTCGACAACTACAGGACTCGAACCTGTGCGGGCAGAGCCCAAAAGATTTCTAATCTTTCGCCTTAACCACTCGGCCAAGTTGCCTCAATATTTAACAAATTTTGGGTGAAAATGATTATTAAGTGATGTGATATTTTTTAGCTCTAAATTTTAAAACATTTAATACACCATTTAACCATTTATAAACAATCTAAGAAATATATACAAAATTAAAACTTAATTTTTAGTTAACTTTTAATTAATGTTTTCGAAAAAAATATATCCTATATTATAAATTTATTTTCTAAATTTTGTAAGTTAGATAAAATGGTAAGAAATGTTAAATCATGTAAAATAATTGATAAAAAAAATATATACACAAATACAGTTGAAACTGTGTTTTTGAATGAGATTTAGTAATGAATAAAATTAATAAACAAATATTATTGTTAGTAGAGAGTTTATAAAAAATAGTATATAGTAGTAATATATATTTAAATTTTTTGTGACATGTTAAGAAAATCCTGTAGGAAAATCTAATATATTAGTATATGTTATTATTTATGTTTGTATGTATGTATTATATGTATGTATGTCTGTATGTATGTATACGATTATGCAGTAGTGGTGTTTGTGTTTGTATTTTTATTTAGTTTTATTTTTTTATTAATATGAGATTGGTTGTTATTATCATTATTATCATTATTATCATTATTGTCATTATTGTCATTATTTTCTAATATTAAATTATCTAGATAATCAATAATATTATCATAATTTAATTTAATTAAATTCCAATTAATTTTTTCAAATTGAATTAAATCAATATTTTTTTCAAAAGAATTTAAATTTTCAATACCAAAATTTTTAATGAAAAATTTTTTTGTCATATAATTTTTCCAAGAAATATCATTAAAAAATGAATCATTTAATGATCTATTTAATTTTTTTTTTTTAATATTTATTGGAGCAGTATTATTTTCATTAACATAAAAAAATCTTAATAACATAATTGATTCCTTTCTTAAAATACCGGGTAAGATAAAACCTGAATCTGTTGTTGTAATACAAGATGGTAATGTACAATTATCTGTATTAATTGATAATACAGTACCATTACCACCGAATCTTTCATTACCACAACCGAATATAATTTTATTTATACCAATTTGTTTTAATGCAGAAGCACACATAATACAAGGTTCAACAGTAACATAAAGAATAATATCATTAAAATTTATAAAATTTATTTTAAATTTTTTTTTAATATTATTTAATTTTTCAATAGCAATAAATTCTGCATGTGAAATACCATTTAATGAATTATTTGTATTATTAAAACCATATGAAATAATTTTTTTATTTTTAATATTAACTAAAATACATGAAACAGGTGTTTCACCATGATCTAATGTAAATTTTGCTAATTTTAATGCAATTTGCATAAAATGAATATGATCATTTAAAGAGAAGGACATGCCTGAACTGCACTTTGTACCTTGCACTTTGTACTACTAGTATATACTACAATCTGCACTATATAGACAATTACCATACTAATTAATATATCATATCTCATCTCATCAATAAAAGTTTTTCAAATATACAGTTTTTAAATCATTTATCCATCACATGACCACCAATCACATGACATGACATCTCTGTCTCGTTTAAATAAATTTTTTAAATATAAAGTTCTTCTCATATCCCCCATTACCATTACCATTGCCCTAATCTAATAGCGAAGCGAACAAATTAAATTAAATTAATCATAATCATCCAATGTAACAGAGTCTTATCCAACAACCAACCATCCATCCGAATTACACTACACATTACATTAAATTAAATAAAATTACATTAAATTTTGCACTGTTATGTTAACTCTGCTGACTGGTGGTGATTAATGTTCCGAGCTGTTCCGCCCCAGGGGGATCACAATACCCCCATAGTACACCACACCACACCACAGCAGTAACACAGAAAATTTGCAAAAAAAAAGCTGATTGGAAAAAAAATGAAAATCAATTTTACAAAACCGAAAACGAAAATGCAACTTGTCCTGGTTCTGCGGTAGCGGTACTACTACAGTAGAGTACACTACACTGCTTACCACTTGGTGGTGGTCGGTACGGTAGTGGTGGACGTGCACAACGACACATACATTATTTATTTATTTAACAATTAATTAGATATTTCCTTATTGGAGGGGAGCAGTGAACAGAGTAAAGTAAAGTAAAGTAAAGTAAAGTAAAGTAAAGTAAAGTAAAGTAAAGTAAGGGAGAGTTTTAGCAGCAGTGGTGGTGGTGGTGGTGACTGCAAGAATAGTTAGTTTTCAGTTAATACGAGATACAATTCAATACAATTAGTCTAGTCTTATCGTTATGATTGGTTGTTGTTGTATTATTTGACTACCTATTTATATATAAACTGTATGTCTTTTCACTGTTTTAACCTTTTATATATTATATATATACTCATGACTCTCGTACTGAAAAAATAATATATATATATATATATATATGTATATATGTGTATCATGCGTAAATAATATATATATATATATATATATATATTCTTGTATTCTTGTGTTTCTTGTGTTATACATTCTTCTTACAAAAGCTACAACTCAACAAACTTAACAAATAGTATTAGTATTAGTATTAGTATTAGTATTAGTACTTTTGTTATATATACATATAATATAATATAATATAATATAATATCAATACATCCCGCAATACATTATGTTGAGTTTAAAGAAAAAAATTTCATTAAATAATTCAAATAAATTATCTTTGATAATTAAAAAAAGAAATTTGGCAACTACTACTACTACATCTAATCCTTCATTAAATGATAAATATAATATTATTGATCATGAATATGATTGTGTTGTTATTGGTGCAGGTGGTGCAGGTTTAAGAGCTGCTTTTGGTTTAGCTGAAAAAGGTTTTAAAACTGCTTGTATTTCAAAATTATTTCCAACAAGATCTCATACTGTCGCTGCTCAAGGTGGTATTAATGCTGCTTTAGGTAATGTACATCCTGATAATTGGAAATGGCATATGTATGATACTGTAAAAGGTTCAGATTGGTTAGGTGATCAAAATTCTATTCATTATATGACAAAAGAAGCTCCTGCTTCAATTATTGAATTAGAACATTTTGGTATGCCATTTTCAAGATTAGAAAATGGTAAAATTTATCAAAGAGCTTTTGGTGGTCAATCAAAAGATTTTGGTAAAAAAGGTCAAGCTTATAGAACTTGTGCAGTTGCTGATAGAACTGGTCATGCAATGTTACATACTTTATATGGTGAAGCATTAAAACATGATACTCATTTTTTCATTGAATATTTCGCAATTGATTTATTAAAACATAATAATGAAATTAAAGGTGTTGTTGCATATAATCAAGAAGATGGTACTATTCATAGATTTAAAGCTCATAAAACAATTATTGCTACTGGTGGTTATGGTAGAGCTTATTTTTCATGTACTTCTGCTCATACTTGTACAGGTGATGGTAACGCAATGGTTTCAAGAGCTGGTTTCCCATTACAAGATTTAGAATTCGTTCAATTTCATCCTTCTGGTATTTATGGTTCAGGTTGTTTAATTACTGAAGGTGCAAGAGGTGAAGGTGGGTTCTTATTAAATTCTGAAGGTGAAAGATTTATGGAAAGATATGCTCCAACTGCAAAAGATTTAGCTTCAAGAGATGTTGTTTCAAGAGCTATTACAATGGAAATTAATGCAGGTAGAGGTGTAGGTAAACATAAAGATCATATCTCTTTACAATTATCTCATTTACCACAAGAAGTATTAAAAGAAAGATTACCAGGTATTTCAGAAACTGCTGCAATTTTCGCAGGTGTTGATGTAACAAAAGAACCAATCCCAGTTTTACCAACTGTTCATTATAATATGGGTGGTATTCCAACAAAATATACTGGTGAAGCTTTAACCATTGATGAATCAACTGGTGAAGATAAAGTTATTCCAGGTTTATTCGCTTGTGGTGAAGCTGCTTGTGTTTCTGTTCATGGTGCAAATAGATTAGGTGCTAATTCCTTATTAGATTTAGTTGTCTTCGGTAGAGCTATTGCTCATACTATTGGCGATACATTACAACCAGGTTTACCACATAAACCATTACCAAATGATATTGGTAAAGAAGCTATTGCAAGATTAGATAAATTAAGAAATAGTAACGGTTCAAAACCAACTTCTGAAATTAGATTAGATATGCAAAAAGCAATGCAAAAAAATGTTTCAGTATTTAGAACACAAGAAACTTTAGATAAAGGTGTTGAAAGTGTAACAGAAATTGATCGTGCATTCGAAAATGATGTTCATGTTACAGATAGATCAATGATTTGGAATTCTGATTTAGTTGAAACAATGGAATTAGAAAACTTATTAATTTGTGCTACTCAAACTGCTACTTCTGCCGCTGCAAGAAAAGAATCTCGTGGTGCTCATGCAAGAGAAGATTATCCAACAAGAGATGATGAAAATTGGATGAAACATACTTTATCATGGCAAAAGAAGACTGGTGATAAAGTCGATTTGAAATACAGAAAAGTTATTTATAAGACTTTAGATGAAAATGAATGTCCATCAGTCCCACCTGCAATTAGATCTTATTAAGAAAAGTATTGTTATATGATATTATATTTTTTTTTTACCATATTTCTTTATTAATTTTAAAAATTTAGAGAAAAAAAGAAAGTCCTCTTAAAAAAAATGACAAACATACAAAAAAAAAACGTACGAAGTAGATTTCTTCCAATGATTTAACTTATTAATCTATTTAAAACAGTTAGATTACCCCTAACATAAATTTCTATTTATAATTCTAGTGAATCTATTTATTACAACTATTTATTTCATTTATTTATTATATATTTATTTAAATATGCACAGCTTTTATTTATTCTTGTTAATGGTATACTTTATTTTATTTTTCCAGTTTATTTTATTTTATTTGATCTCTGTGTTTTAAGTTACTAGTTATTAAAACTAATATCCCTGATCTTGAAACCAATCAAACAGACCAAATAAATAATGACATTTAAAAGTAAAAAAAGCAAACAAACATAAATAAATCTATTTCTTTAAAAAAAACTTTATAGACAGGTATATAAATATATATAAAATATGAATATCAAACAAGAAAAAAATAACTATAAATCGTTTTAGTGAATATTAATAAAAATTCAAAATTCCTTAGAATTTAAAAACTTGTTCTTTTGTATAACCTAACTCCTTCAAAATACCAACTAATTCACCTTGATCCTTTGGAGAAACTTTATCACCAGAGAAAGCATTCATAAATGGTGGTGGACCACAAACGAATACTTGTGTCTTTTCATTTGGATGAGCTGCTTTGGTTGAGATCACATCTTTAGTAATGAAACCTGTTTGACCTTCTTTAAAACCATCTTTAGCTTCATCAACAAAGTAATTGATTGTAACTTGGTTTGGATATTTTGTTTGAATTTCATCTAATTCTTTTTTCAATAAAATATCTTCTGGTGATTTACTACCATAAAATAAGTTAATTTTTGTATTATCATTTGGATTTTGAGCAATATGATGAATTAATTGATATAATGGTGTAATACCAGTACCACCACCAATTAAAGTAATAGAATCAAAAGAATTTGGAACCCATTTCCATTTTAACATTGGACCCTTAAATGAAACTGTATCATCTTTATTTAATGAAAATAAATGTGAAGTCATTTTACCTGTTGGATAATGTTTAATAACTAATTGGAAATCACCTTTTTCATTAATATCACTTACTGGTGTATATGGTCTAATAACATTTGAACCTTTTGGAGTAACAAATTTTGCTAAAACAGCAGATGCAACTTCCAAACCTAAAACGGAATCATTTGTTGGTAATTTAAATGTGAATCTTCTAGTATCCTTGGATAATTGTTCAACATTTGAGATTGGAATATCAACCCATTTATCATCACCCAATAAGACTTTTGGGTTTTCATTTTTAATAGACATGTTTGAGGAATAAACGTAAGTACCGTATGCAATTGCAGCTGCACCGATAGCAATTGGAATATATTTTGATTGATTTCTGGAAAGTCTAGCGAACATTGTTGATCTTAATAGTATTATAATTTTAATCTACCTTGATTTGAATTATAATTATAATTTGCTTCTTCTTTATATTTTCCTTTCAAAAGTAATACTATATATTTAATCAATATATCATTAAAAAGATCTATTTTGTATTTAAATAAGTTGGGATATTTTTTCAAGGGGTTTGAATGGGATCTCTTGTAGTGAAAAAAAAAAAGGTGAAAAAAACCATAAGCCATTGTTACCTAAGGTTATTTTAATTGTAAGTATATTGATTGGACAATTACAAGGATAATAAGAAGTATTACTAATTTATCAAGTAAATTATTAAATGCAAATAAGAAGCAGTTTATTACATCTCTAAAGTTGAAAGATGTCTGTATTAAATAAATTAAACCATAAAGAATTAATAAAGTTGGCACGTTTAAAATGTATTCCACCATTATTATCAAAATTTCATAAAGGTCAAACAGGTAAAATATGTATAATTGGTGGTTGTGAAGATTATACAGGAGCACCATATTTCAGTGCCAATGCAGCTGCGTTGATGGGATGTGATTTAACACATATAATTTGTGAGAAAGAAGCGGCACCAGTTATTAAAAGTTATTCACCAAATTTAATGGTCCATCCTTATTTAATTTCCAGTAATAATAATGGTGGTAATAATCCCCCCATTGATATGAATAAAATTACAAGTTTATTGAAAAGAATGTATGCAATTGTAATTGGGCCTGGATTAGGTAGAGATTATAAAATGTTTAATACATGTAAAGAAATTATTAAATATTTATTAGTGGAAGAAAAAGGATTAATACCAATAGTAATTGATGCAGATGGATTATATTTATTAAGTACTGATAAAGAATTTCAAAAATTAATTAAAGAATATCCGAATGGTAAAATTGTATTGACACCAAATGTAATTGAATTTGAAAGGTTATATAATTCAATATTTCAAGATACAAATACAAATGATGAAAAGACAATACTTGAAAAAACTTTAAAATTAAGTGAATATTTTAATTGTATTATATTCTGTAAAGGTGAAGTTGATAATATTGTATTATATGATAATAAATTAATATTGAAGAATGATACAAAAGGTAGCAACAAGAGAGTTGGTGGACAAGGTGATACATTAACTGGTACAATCGCATGTATGTTGTCTTATAGTAGAGCAATGCATGAATTTAAAATAATGAATAATAATGAGAAAATAAATGATAATGATAATAATAATAATGAATATACCAATATTAAATTAAATTGGAACGAATATGCTATATTAAGTTGTTATGTTGGTAGTACAATAACTAGATCTTGTTCCAAATTAGCCTTTGCAGAGAAAAGTCGTTCAATGCAGACTACAGATATGAACAATCACGTTGGTAAGATATTCCAAGAACTATTCCCAGACAACTAATGATAACATGTACATCTTAGATATATATATATATATATAGTTTTAATATAATAAGTTGTTGAATTGGCTGTCATGTGATATTAAAATACACGTGACAAACAAGTCCCACAACATCCTTACACAACGGACTGCCACTAAAATATAACAAGCGTGAAGCGCGAGGGGACTTCTTCTTTTTTAATTTACAAGAAGCTAGCGTGAATAGAACAGAACCCAACTGTGAATTCCACTAATTCTAATTATTCCCAAGTAAACAAAAAAAAAACATACGCACACCAAGTGTTTTACGTAAATCAAGTTTTCTCTCTACCCCCCTCCCTCACTCATTTTTCACCACACCCAGAACTTCCTGTTTCTCGAAACTAGTAATTACACTAGCAATTTGAGCATCCACATATTTCATTTTGCTATATATACTTTATTTTACAAGCATGCCCTTAAAGTTTGGTGAAACAAACCCAAACCCAAACCCAAAGCCACCACCACCACCACCACAATTACAATTACAATAACAGCTGCTAGGCAGCTGTAAGTAATATAATTATTATCACAGTAGAGAATTTCACACTCATACAATTTGTGATTTGTATGTATGTGTATGTATGTGATCTGTGCTGTGAGTGAAATTATTTTTTGGTTTTCTTTCACAGCTGAGAGAGAGGAAACAAAAATATCCATCATCATCATCATATACATCAATGAAAAATTCAACCATAATGATAATTAAAGTTTAAACGTACGTAGTTTATAAGCATAAGCATATTGTATGGAATAAGAATATCTTAAACATGCTCATATATATATAGACTTAACTTTCTTTTCCATTACTTAAAATTTAACTTACTTTATTTTTTATTATATATTTTAATTGTTTTAGTTTAGTTTAATTTAGTTTAGTTTGTTTTTTTCTTATATTGGTTTACAATTTTTTTTTTTTAGCTTATTATTTCTTAATATACCAGCAACAAAAATATCTATATATTAAAAATGCCAAAGTTAATCTTAGTTAGACACGGTCAATCCGAATGGAACGAAAAAAATTTATTCACCGGTTGGGTTGATGTTAAATTATCTGCCAAAGGTGAACAAGAAGCCGCTAGAGCCGGTGAATTGTTAAAAGAACAAAATGTTAACCCAGATGTTTTATACACTTCTAAATTAACCAGAGCTATTCAAACTGCTAACATTGCTTTAGCTAAAGCTGACAGAGCTTGGATCCCAGTTACTAGATCTTGGAGATTAAACGAAAGACATTACGGTGCTTTACAAGGTAAAGATAAAGCTGAAACTTTATCTACTTACGGTGAAGAAAAATTCAACACCTGGAGAAGATCTTTTGATGTTCCACCACCAGTTATTGAAGCTGACTCTGAATTCTCTCAAAAAGGTGATGAAAGATACAGAGATGTTGATCCAAATGTTTTACCACAAACTGAATCTTTAGCTTTAGTTATTGATAGATTATTACCATACTGGGAAGATGTTATCGCTAAGGATTTATTAGCTGGTAAGACTGTTATGATCGCTGCTCACGGTAACTCTTTAAGAGCTTTAGTTAAGCACTTAGAAGGTATCTCTGATGCTGATATTGCCGGTTTAAACATCCCAACTGGTATTCCATTAGTCTTTGAATTAGATGAAAACTTAAAACCATCTAAGCCATCTTACTACTTAGACCCAGAAGCTGCTGCCGCCGGTGCCGCTGCTGTTGCCAACCAAGGTAAGAAATAAACAATTTAAATATTAAGTAAATAATACTTTTTGTATTTATCTATCTCTATTTAATCTTTGTTTAATCTAACGTTTATATAAAAAAAAATAAAAATATTATGATATATTTTAAATTAAATATATTTATTATTACTATGATTATTATTATGAATTTATTTAATTTATAATATTATACTATATACTATATTATATTTATATTTATATTATATTTTAGATGAATTAACATTTTTGTTTTTGTTTTCTACCTTATCCCCTTTACGACATTGATCTATCTTTTAAAACTCGTAGTTAACTTTTTAACTCTATCACGTAATTTATTCTCTAACCTTTTCCTATTCGGATCAATATTTCTTTCATTTTTACCATTATCATCATCTTTATTATGATTTAGTACATTTAATTTAATATATTTTTCATCACCAATCCTTACTTTAACAAATGTATCACAAATACATCTCATATCATCAAAATTTTCATATGAATATAATTCACATAAATTGCCTGCAATTTTACATAATTCAATACAGTTTACTAATTTATACCCAACCGTCTTGTTATAATGTAAAAGTCTTTCAATTAATTCATCATATTCAATTTCATATTCATTACCATCTTCATCTTCACTATTAATTAAATCTTCAAAAATATTTAATAATAATGCAATTATTAAACATACCATGAATGTATCTATTGGATATTGAAATGTTAATACATGATCCCAAATTGTCAACACATAATCCATTGGTAATTCTCTAATAAATATTAATCTCGTCCACCTAATTAACCAAATTAAGTTTGAAAAATTATCATTAGTTGTATATAACTTTTCATATAATTTATTTGAACATATTTTAACTATTGGTTTAAATTTTTTTGATTCCCATTCAATTAATGTTGACCTTGTATAAAAAATAGGGACAACTTGTTTCATCAATTTAGTATATATCTTCAACACTTGATTCATCATAATCAAATTGTTATTACTTGTATCTTTAGTAGAATCTTTATATAATTGTAAGAAAATCAATCCTAATAATTCATGGAAACCTTGCTGATAATTTTTATTAATCTTAATAATTTTATTATTATTATTATCATCATTTTTTTGTAATATCAAAATATAATTGTATAAAATTTGTCTCATCTGTGAATGAACTGTATTATCTTGAAATATTGGATCTAATAATAATCTTGAAAGATCAAGATCAATAATATCTAATGTATCCGATAAGGACATTGTTATTTTTTCATCATCTTCATCAACATTATTGGTATTGATCTTATTTTCCTTATCAGTACTACTTGCATCATTACTAACATCCAATGGATGTTCATTTACTTGTATAGGTGTCAATCTTCTAATACCATTTGATTGTATCTTTAAATTAATATTATTTCTAGCATTATTACTTGGAACTGCCACAATAGGTACATGCTCATTATCATCAGTAATTATCGGTACTGGAACCAATATATTATTATTATTATCATCTATATAATCACTATCATCGACATCACCGTGCAATACAATAGTTTTCCATAGCCAACCTCTATTATTTTCATTAATTAAATTACTAGAATAAATTTCACCTCTCCAAATACCTTGTTGAATTAATTGTTCTCTTGTACCATATTTTTCAAAGACAACCTGTCTAATATCCTGACCACTCATCCACAAATCCACTTATATATACATATATCTACCTTGGTAAGTAATCCTACCCACTACAAAGACAAAGTATTTCTATCAAAATTACTTGATTAAAAACTAAAATAACCTTTTAATATCCCATTGTTCATAACTTTATTTGTTCTTAATTTAATTTCATGTTAGATTTAGGGTGCCAGTGTCTAGGGTTGCTGCCCTCATCTCGTATATGAGACATCGCCAACCCTACTTAACTATGCACTATTATACAAGATCTTTAGAAAAAGGGATTGATATTGAAATACACATAATGGTAATACATTAACCATATATACTCTAATTGCAGACACATACACACTTATTTATTTATCTTTGTATTAACCAGAAGAGAAAACTCTGCTAGAAAGACTCTTAACATGTATTATGCATATTCGAAACAAGAGATATTAATGATGAAGTTAACAAATTGGAACCTGAGTTTCACAACAATTACAGTTCAAACTTTCAACTAACCTATCTACAAGTTCAGTAAAACTATTATTATCTATAACTTGGTAAGTATAATGCAATCTGTTACATATCCATTGTTCAGTTTTACTTTTATTGGCATCAGATGCATAATTACCGTCACTTAACACGATGAACATTATTTGGCGGAATGCCTCCCTTTTTTAATCTTAAAAGATAAATAATACCAACGTGATGATGATCTTTTATTTTATTTCTAAAGTATTTTGTAAATTAAAGTCATTTTTAAAGGATGTAAACCAACCAGGATTAATCTAAATTAATATTACAGGGCTATCTTGTGTATTCCAAAAAATTGAATTCATTTGCTGCTCTTTTTATTGTTTAATTTCAGATATCCATGACATATATTCTACATTAGCATATAAAGAAAATTATTTACATTAATTATTACATTATGGAAAATAGTAATATAGATGTTGAAACTTTTTTAAAAGAAGGTAAATTACCTTCGCTAGATGTCGATTGGTTAATCAAGAGTAATTCTATCCAATCTAGTCATGAAAACCCGGACCAGACAGGAAATCAACGAGATGAAAGTAATGACAGTCCTATAGTAACGAAAAAACTCTCTGCTGTTAATAATCCAATGACAAATAATACCACTAGTTCTCAGTACCGTAGAAATTCAGCCAGTGATATGCCTAAAAATATTTATAATAGTAATCGTTATAATCATACTAATAATAATTCTGGCGATGATGAGAACGTACCATTAAGAAAAATTAAATCATTATCTGTTGCTTCTTTATCGAAACCAAAGGAGAAAAAACATGGATTTTTCCATAATCTATTTAGTAGTTCTAAAAAGGAGTCTTCACCCACTCCTTCATCAACTACACATAATTATACTTCTAAACCTACAACTTCCACTACAACTGATGTCATGACACCAACACATTCACATACTACCAACCGTTACGATACGTCATCAGATGATCAATATCCATTAAGTAGATATAACACTACTTCAGACATGTATAATACTCCTAATAATTCTAATAACAACCATAATAACAATAATGCTTATCAATACGAAGATCCAAGATTGTTAGAATTTATTAACTATTATAAAGCTAATGGATTTGCAGTTTCTTCATTCAAAAATAAAAATTTTACAAATGTTAACGATAAAAATAACGATAAAAATAATGATAATAATTACGACATTAATGACAACAATCAAAGCAAATCAGATGATCCAAGCCTTACTGTTTATGACGTAAAAGGGCGTCCAATACCTTCACATCCTGAAAAATCAAAATTACCTCCTGTAATTAAACTACCTGTTGAAACCTCTGAATCTCCATTAAAAAATTCAACTCTTGACTTACATGGAGAAAGGGAAAGATCACCATCTATCAATAGGTCAACATCACAAACTCCCACACCTGGTCTTTCAACCCCAACAGATGCTACATCTCATAGGTTTGGTGCATTTTTGAGTAGAGTAACATCCCATACTGCGTCACCTGCTGTTTCTGCCAACACTAATAATCATAATAATACACCTTCTGAACTATCATTAACAAAATCTAAAAGTAGTGATATGAAACTTAGCCCCCAATGTTCAAATATTGTACCTGGTTTAGAAACTGTCGAACCCTTAAAACATGTTGCATTTGCTGTAAATACATATTTCGATGACCCTCCTCAACAAATTTGTAGTAGAAATCCAAGAAAAGGTGAAGTTGAAGTCAAATCAAATGGTTCTGTTATTATTCATAGATTAACACCAGAGGAAAGAAAACAAGTAATGGAAGCTTCAAGTGCCGGTATAACTGTCGGTGGTTCAGGAAAACTTAAATTGTTGTCTGAAACAATGGCTCCTAGTACGCCATCAACAGTACAACCTGGGGAAGAAACATTAAAACAAAATACAGAAGAACCTTCGAATACTCAGCATGAAAATGACGTTGCAGCAGCTACGGCAGCAGCATCTGAAAGAGCAAGTAAAAATATCGACACAGAAGATGATGTTGATGTTAGCAAATCTGCTTCAAATATCACAATTGATAAACCAATGGTATGCAGACATAGTGCAACCCCCTCAATCATATCACAAGACTTAGAAGATGACTATGAAGTTGTTGAAGATGATACTCCTTATCCACCAGTAAATGTCGAAATTCCACATGATGTAGTTTATACTCGTTGTTGTCATTTACGTGAAATTCTTCCAATTCCTGCTGTACTAAAACAATTGAAAAAAGGTTCTACTGATCCAATTCCATTATTGCAATTGAGAAATCCACACCCATCAATGATTGAAATTTTATCATTTAGTGACTTTATTAGCATTGCCCCAATCTTGAATCTTTCTTTAGATGGTGTTCATCTATCGGCTGAAATGTTTAGGATTATTCTAAGTTCCCTTATTAGTAAAATGGATTTCGAAAAACTATCATTAAGAAATACACCATTAAACAAAGAAGGATGGAAAATCTTGTGTTATTTCATTTCAAAATCAAAATCATTGACCGCTATTGATTTAACTATGGTCCCTGCGTTGAAAACAAATGTTCAAAAATTATCGAAAACTCCACCCAAACCATCTTCAACTAGAATGGAATACAATCCAGAGAATCGTAGTGAATTGAATTGGGATTTGTTAACTGTTTCTATTGCAACAAAAGGTGGATTAGAAGAAATTATTATTTCTGGTGCTCAAATGAATCTAGATCAATTTAATAATTTTATTGAAGTAGCTTGTGTTGCCACTGAGAGATTGGGTTTAGCTTATAACAAATTGACGAAGGATCAATGTATAGCTCTTTCTAAATGGATAGTACAATCTAAAGTTACAGGTCTAGATGTAGGGTATAATGATTTAAGAGGAAAGCTATCATCTTTTACTGAGGCCATCTGGAATAAGATCCAAAACCGTGGATCTAAAAATGTGTTCAATTATCTCTCTTTAAATGGTACTAATTTAGAGGTATCGGAAGGAGAGACAAGTACCAATAATGAAGCATTAAAATTGATCTCTGTACTATGTTATTCCGAAAACTTAAAATTTTTAGATCTTTCTAACAATCCAAAGATGTTTCCTTATTGCATGAGAACATTAATTAATTGTTTGCCTGTGTTTGTTAGTTTAGTTCGATTGCACTTAGACTTCGAAAATTTAAAATCTACTGACATTATTATGTTATCAGAAGTATTACCTCTTTGTTCTGCTCTTAATTACCTTTCAATGTTGGGTACAGATTTTGAGCTAGCCGCTTATAAATCATTAATAGAAGCTGTTAAAAAGAGTTCTTCATTAATTACGTTAGATATTAATTATAACGTCATGCCCGAGAAGTTGAAAAATGAGTTATCTTTGTATACAATGAGGAATGTTCAAAAAGAATTAACAGTTTTGAATAGTAATGATACAAGAAAAAATCAATTCTTGAATTTACAGGAGGAATTATCTAGATTATTAACGGAAAGTAATAAAGATCAAGATAATTATACAGAACAAGTAGACGAATTTATAGTGAAATTAACAACTTCACGTTCTACGATTAAAAAAGTCATAAATGATTTGTTTGATCTTAGAGTTAAAGGTCAATTAAATACAGAAGGTAAAGAAACTTTGATCCGTTTATGTTTCATTGATGCATGTTTTGAGAAAGGTATTAGATTATTAAGGCGTAAAGATAGTGCACTAAATGCTTCAGAAATGGAAAGAAATTCGTCGGGTGTAATTTCTGGTTCAGTATTAAATAATGATCCTGCTTTATTACATTCCAAAGAGGGTGACCATATGACACCAAGTAATTCTTCTACATCATTAAATTATGGTGGAAATGATCATTCTACATTACAACCATATAGTAAAACCGTAATTCAAGATTTTCAACCAGATACTGACGACATAGCCCAATTTAAGAAAGATTGGAAGGTGACTTCACAACAAGTTTATAATCAAACTCGAGAAGAAGGTAACATTTTTAAGAAAAGTATACAATTAAATTCTCAACTAGATGATAAATATAAAGCGGAGTTAGATTCAAAACTTGGAAATTCTTCAATTGAAGGAGCTAATAGTGATGAAATCAAAGATTTATTATTGAAGAATGATATATCTAATGTGGTTGATGTTATTGATGAATTGCATAAGAAAGGATATCATTTACATAATATTTTCAAAAAGGACAATAGCCAAACGGCGAATAACAATACTTCATTACATTATATTTCAACCTCCCAACTATCGTCATCCGAACAACCTGAAAATAATGCAAATACCACTAAGCCGACTCCTAACGAACCATCAAAAGAACAAAGAAGTACAAATGATGTTGATGAACAAGTCGCGATAGATGCTGCATATGACCAAGTCTTGGATAATTTCAAGAAAGTAGGTATTAATGGTAATTGATTTCATCTGTATATTATTCCTAGTCGGAAAAAAAAGACCCAAGCAATATTTAACGAGTAAGAACTAAGGTAAACTTAAGTACAATTTATGGAAATTAAAATTGTATATTTATGTAAATGGTAGCAATGTATTATTAAACTGTATATTAATGCTTATATATCTGCTATATTGTATTGTATTGTATTGTATTGTATTGTATTGTATTGTATTGTATTGTATTGTATTGTATTGTATTGTATTGTTTTTAGTTGAATTTGTGTCCAAGTAAAACAAATTATAAATTACCCGGTCAATATTTACTTAAATTTTCTGAAAATAAAATGAGACATTCGTGAAGAAATGTAAAAAAAAAAATGTTAAATATTTATGCATATGAATATTGATCTTTTGATATTGATCGATGATCCTTTATGGTCATAATTCAAGAGAACGACAAAGGAACGCCAAGTTGTAACTGATCAACTTAAGAAAGTATGTTTGGTTAATTGAATTCTTTTGGTTCTTGTTACTATTTTCGAGGATAAGGAAACTATTAATTACGCTAACGAGGATAAAATAGTTTTAAATTTGTTTTTAAAATCTCGAAATGAATGAATAAGAATCAAGGAATAAACTACACAGGAATGAAAAAAACCTTTTTTTTACTAACAACATTACATTGACTTTTTAAATAGTGAATTTTAATACTCCTAATAAGGCATCTCCATTTGGCTTTGGAGCAGCTGCTCCTGCCGGCTCTGCCAATAATGGTGGCCAAGCTAATTCAGCATTCCAATTCGGAGCTGCTTCTAATAATACCAACGCTCCAGGGACCGATAATAAACCAACATTTTCGTTTGGTGCAAATCCATCTAACCAAGCTCCTGCCAATAATGCTTTCAATTTTTCTATGAATTCTGCAAATACTTCAGGTTCAACAACAGGAACATCTAATATATTAGGATCCAACCCTGCAGCTACAAATGCTTTTGGTTCTACAGTTGCATCAACAGGTGCTCCAAGTGCTTTTGGTTCTACAGCTGCATCAACAGGTGCTCCAAGTGCTTTTGGTTCTACAGCTGCATCAACGGGTGCTCCAAGTGCTTTTGGTTCTACAGCTGCATCAACGGGTGCTCCAAGTACTTTCGGTTCTGCAGCTACATCAACTGGTGCTCCAACTGCTTTTGGTTCTACACCAGCTTCCAATAACACCTTTGGTGCTAAACCGGCTGCAAATAGCACATTTGGTGCTAATCCAGCTGCAAACAATGCATTTGGTTCTACTGCTAGTGGATTTGGATCTTCAGCAAACACTGGTGGCATGTTTGGATCCTCAACCAAACCTGCAACTTCTTTTGGTTCAAACACATCGACAGGTAATGCATTCGGCTCGGTTTCTACAAACAACAATACTGTTGGTGCTAAACCAGCTACATCGAATTCTTTTGGATCTACACCAGCTGCATCTAATCTGTTTGGAGCATCATCTAATACTAATAGTCTCTTCGCTTCTAAGCCACAGACAACTAATAACATTGGTTCTACAACACCTACTACAACTGCCCCTCCTGCAAATAATACTTTCAACATCGCTTCTGCTTCATCTACTAGTAGTGGTACCGAAGCAAAACCAGCAGCCAATACATTGTTTGGAAGTAGTTTAACAGAAAAGAAAGATATCGCTGCACCAGTAACAGCTTCTTCATTTGGAAACACAGCAAAACAGGACACTAGTAAACCATCATCATTCAACTTTGCTGCAGCTTCTTCATCATCTACCGACGAGAAGAGTGCTTCTAAACCTGCTCTTTCATTTAATATGCCATCAGGCGAAGACAAATCAAAATCCACAGGCCTGTCGTTTGGAAATGCCTTAACAAACTCTACTGAACCAAAAACGGATGGAAAACCGGGGCTCTTCCAAGTGAACAATACAAAAACGGAGGATGTCAAACCACCTACTTTTTCGTTAAGTAATAGTTCTGGAAATAAAGAAGATTCAAAACCAAGTGGTGGCTTATTTGGATCGAAGGGACAAGATACATTGAATAAAAGTGATACGAAAAATATTAGCTTGTCATTTGGTGCCAAAGCCGAAGACAAGAAAGAAGATAAGCCTGCACCTCCTGCATCTGCATTTGGTGCTAAAAGTGAAGAAAAGGAGGGGGATAAAGCAGCAGCTCCTGCATTTTCATTTGGTGCCAAAGCTGAAGACAAAAAGGAAGACAAACCAGCAGCTCCTGCATTTTCATTTGGCACCAAGACTGAAGATAAGAAGGAAGACAAACCAGCAGCTCCTGCATTTTCATTTGGCACCAAGACTGAAGATAAGAAGGAAGACAAACCAGCAGCTCCTGCATTTTCATTTGGCACCAAGACTGAAGATAAGAAGGAAGACAAACCAGCAACTCCTGCATTTTCATTTGGCACCAAAACTGAAGGCAAAAAGGAAGAAAAACCAGCAGCTCCTGCATTTTCATTTGGTTCCAAGGCTGAAGATAAGAAGGAAGATAAACCTTCCACTGATAATTTTGCCTTTGGTACAAAAAAAGATGGTGAAAAAAAAACTAATGATCTTTCATCCACAACTTCTGCGACTACTAGCCAATCACAAACGTTGAACCCTAAAGTCACTGAATTAAAACCAATATCTTTAGATAATAAGACGCTGGATGATTTAATTACTAAGTGGACTGATCAATTGACAGATGCTGCTTCTCATTTTGATGAATATGCGAACAAGGTTAACCAATGGGATACGGTTTTAGTTACTGCTGGTGGCCAAATTAGTCAGTTATATTCTGATACTTTAGTTGCTGAACAAACACAGGGTAAAATCGATCAATCTTTACTATATATTGAAAGACAACAGGACGAATTGGAAAACTTTTTAGATAACTACGAGAAAAAAACAGAAACACTACTTGCTGATGTTTTAGCTACTGGATCAGGTAGTGCGGCCAATAATAACGATCAAAAGAGGCTTCATGCTTACAAAACAGCTGAAACTTTGGATGCTAATTTAAATGCTTTATCGCTAAATTTATCCTCACTAATTGAGGAAATCAACACTGTCAGCAATACTTTCAACAAAGCTACTAGCATAAATCTTAATAATAAAGATGAGAGCACACAGTTAGTCAAACTTTTGAATACCCATTTAGATGCCTTAAAGTCATTAGATGATAACTCATCCTCGTTAGAGCAAAAAATAAAACGTATACTTCCATAAATAAATCCATAACATTATTATATTAAATAAATAGAATCTGTATAACAAATATTAAAATTACAATGAATTAAGTCAAATATATATATATATATAGCTGAAAGTTTTTCTATAAAGGGCTAATATCAATAAACGAAAGCAACAAATACTTTAATATTGAAATTAATTATTTATTTTGTGGGTTTTTTCAATATTTCACCTCCTTGGTAGCCAGTCAAGGTGCATAACATTACAATCATTTTTACCATATGCTGCAATCCTTCGGAACTTGATTCTGAAATATGATATGATTCGTTAGATTCTTTCAACGCATCTCTCTTCAAAATGCCTACCAAAAGTTTTTTAAACCGAGCAAGTAAAATTCTAACATTTTGAATTACCGGCTTATTTGAACTACCCATACTTAGTAAGACTGCTGTTATTAATTGGAATACTGGAACAATTAATTCAAATAATGATATACCATTGGTATCCTTTCTCACTGTGAAAGGATTGTCTAAACTTACGTTGATTTTTATTAAATTCGAGTATTTTCCTTGCGATTCATCAAATACTAATTCTAATCCTAGATCTGGATCTAGAGTCAAGAAGGAGCATTCTTCAATTATTGAAAATAGCTTATTTTGAACCAATACTTGTGCACCATTTCTTGTCTCTGCAATACGTGTCAAAAAATAAACTGTCGTCTTCAAAGAGGTCAATTCATACAGTAAAGTGTCAACGCTAACATTACCATTCGATGTATCAAGCAACGAGTTAATGTTTTTAATGGAACGAATTATCAACATTAAGTGGGTTCCCCTTGTTAACGCATGTAAAACAAAATTCTCTTTATTGAAATTTCCTAATTGCATTAGTGAATCCAATAATAATAAACCAGTAATTCTATTTGTACCCTCTCCAAATATAGCATCATTGCAAATGACATCTACCAATTTATTACTATTCATCTTTAGATCTTGTAGAACTTCTCTTGCCAATTTTTCCTCCTTTAATATTCTTATTAAATAATTATTTGCCAGAACATAAAAATCAGATCTTAAGGTAATTGACGTAACAGATGAATTAATACCATGAACACATGCTTTGAACATTTCATATAAACGAGCATCCACCTTATTATATGTATCAATTGCGATACGATCTTTTTGATAGACATCATATAAAAATACGGCGAGGGACACTAATTCTTCGGAATGTGAGAGATCAAATTCGACGTAGTCATTTATCTTAGGAACAATTGTGCCAAATACTTCCAAAATGAAGTTAGAACGGGTAAGTGGGGTTAATTCACCATCTGTAACTACAATTTGAACCAACTGAACCCAGGAATGGATTATCAAGAACTGTAGCTCCATAAATGTAGTATGACTTAAGCGGCTAGTGATAGATTCTTTAATAGCTCTTGATTCATCTGATATCAACTTATTTGTTTCATTTTGATCAGGTTTCTGCAAGGTCAAACTAGGATATCTTGCTGATAATTGCGCTTTTTTAGCCAAGTTTAGCAAATAGTCTAATTCTGAAAAATTGTAAATATTATCATCAATAAAATTACTTAGTGTTATTTTTTCGAGGTTTATAGGTAACTTATTAAAATATGCCAACTCGTGAATGGATTCGTGATCCTTGTGTATGTTACCAAAGTTACATGTGTCTAGAAAGGAAAAAATACCGGCTGAGTACATTGTATTCGAAATTAATTTTTCGATCAATGGAGTAATTTGAGATTGGACACCGGTCGAAGATAATCTATGTATTGTTAAACTCAAGTATTGCAACAAATATCCTCTATAGCTCAAAAACGATAACAAAGAGCCAATCGACTCACTTTGAATGAATTTTCTACAATCTTCAATCGAATTATCGTCAAAGATACGTCCTGACCACAATGTATACTTGCTTATCTGTGGATCTAAATCCATTAAAACGTCAAATAATTCTTGAGATGATAAATAATCCAATGTCAATTGGGCAGTTAATGGATTACGGCATAGCTTTAGAATAACTTCAAAAGATGCGGAAGCCAATCTCATTGGTGCATAACTAATATTACCTTCAGAAGTAGCATGTAGTGATGATATCAGCATAGAGATCAATGATTTAAATAAAGATTGATCAGAGTTGATAAATGTAGATAATGTAGGTCCTAGTGAAATAACATTGGTTACCTGGAACCCTAATAACAGATGTGCAACTGTTGGAGTTGGATTTGTTAGTGATAGATTTGTTTTAATAAAGTCTAAAATATCTAATTTTAATTTTAGGGTATTCATATGATCAACAGGCTTATCAATTTGTGTAATAAATGCATCTTTTATTCTTGCTGATTCATCTACAGAATCAAAAATTGTGAGTAACTTATTACTTGGGCGTTCTTGGAGTCCATCGTTACTAGAACGTAATGCTATCTTGTTTAATATGTCTAAAGAATATGAGGCCAATTCGAAATCGTCTAGGCCTACATACAAACCTAGATGAGCAATAATTGATAACTTGAAAAATATTGCGTCATAGAATGAACGAAGACCATGTAAGCCAAATCCTTTGGCCATAAAGTATTCAGTTTTATTGCTTTTCAATATAATAGGACATAATTCTTCAATATAAGTGTCCTGATAACTTAGTATGTTATGTACGATATTAACACTTTCCCTAATTAACTTTAACTGGTCTTTTCCATCATTAAGCTCGATTGAAATATGATCCACACCTATAGAGACAATTTCAAATAGTATATCTGATATTTTCTCAGTAAATAAATAATCAAAGGCAGCTGTAGCTGATGATTCTTGAACATAAGTGAAAAAATCGGGCGTGTCTACCAGTTTATCGAGATCAAACCCAACAGTCATAGAATTTAAAATAACACTATAGTCAAATGAATATTGGGCATTTTCAATAATTTGTAAAACCAAAAGCTGTATATTCTTTTTATTTTTTGCATCGCTCATCTTACTAGATTGAATGAAGAGTTCATTTAATATGTATTCGAAATATGGCCAAATACCAACTTTTCTATAACCTTGTCCTAATTTGATAGGAAATGTAAGTTTACCGAAAGATAGAAATTTACTATTTTCTTCTTTTGTATGTATATTAGTCAATGCTTTAAACAATTGTAGGAAACCAGTAACTTCAGAAAAATTCGCCAGTACTGAGCTAAACGCATTCTTGTAGGACCCTGTTGCCGAAGTTAAAGGAGTTGACTTAAATATTAAGGTATCCAATGCTAGCCAATACTTTTTTCTCTCGGTTTCTAAATTTGGAACTAAATAACTTAGGGTAGTTAAACATGCTCCGATTAATGGTGTATCAACTTTACAAAATTCAAATAAGATATCGCAAAAAATGTTGGAAAGTTTCCCCTTAATATCTTCATCTGTTTCTTTAGCTACAGACCCAATTAATGTTAATAATGATGACAAAAATATAATAGTTTCTTCATTTAAACCTTCATCTAATGCAACAGCAGTTGAATCAACATCCTCTGCCTCTTGACCCTGTTGTCTTTGAGTTATGACATTTCTTAAATTATTAATTTTAATAATGTAGTCACTTATGCATTGTGAAATAATATCCCATGATACATTATTACCGCTATTAAAATAATGATATATGTTCAGTGAATTTTCTAAACCGTGAGATAAACTTGAAATCATCAAGTAGAAGCACGATCGCATCAAACTATCAGTACATTTAGAAGCCCATTCAATGAAACCATAAGCATTTGATTCTTTATCTGACCAAAAACAATTTGATAAATCTATTCTTGAATGATAGAAGTAATATATTGTTAGAAAAAATCTTTCTAAATCTGCCTTTACTGAGATATCATCCAGGTTTAAATCTTCACCAGATAACAATGAATCTTCCTCTGCATCCTTAATTTTTGTTAATAAAAATGCACAGTCTGTAATAATTGTTTGTAATACGTTATGAAAAGTTGTTAAAAAGAACTGTTCTGCCTGTTCCGATAAATTTATTGAAGTAATTGAATCAATATTATTTTGGTTATAATTATGGACATTACTTATCAATGAAGAATTTGAATCAGATAATTGTATAGGGAGTAATCTTGGAATATGTCTTTCTAGAAGTGATCTAATATCATAATAAATATCCATAATATTATCTTTTGTTGGTATTGACGTATCAGCACTAATAATTAATAACTGTTCAATAGCACCCAATTCAACTGCAAGTGACATTGGTTCATCTACCATTGTTTGGAAATCCATTGTTTGAGCCCTTGTCTCTGGATTCATTTTACACCAACCAATAAATAATGTTAAAAATACAAAAATCAATGAAACTTTAACTGGTTTTGTATAAATATCTGAATCATTTTTTAAATCATTAACAAATATTTTATGTAATTCTTTAACTTCATTTTCTGGTAAATCATTTAATTTTATAAAACATTGAAATACTGATGATAAATAATAAACGATGAAAAAATCATTTGATTCTAATTGTGTTACATGATCGACCAATTGTAAAATAAAATTTTTATTTAATAATGTACCATTATTAACTAATCCAAATAAAATTTGACTTAAAGTATCATATTCTTTTAATAAAAAATCACGTTTGAATTTAATATTTTGCTTAAATAAAATATTATTATTATTGTCTAGTATATTTGCCTTGTTTATTTGTTGTTTTATATCAGCAAGTTGTTGATGAATACTTTTAAATGCTTCTAAGATATTTTTAGTAATTAAATCATTATTTGAATGAACTAATTTTTTATAAATATCCTTTTCAATTGAAAGACAGTTAACAATGTAACTAACAATTTGTAAAATATATTGTCTTCTCATAAAATATTGAACTTTACCTTTGTTAACTAAAGCTAGATTAGAATCACCATTTATCAATTGAGTATTTCTATTATCTTCACTATTATCCATATCGTTCAAAAGTAATTCACAAACAATCAATTCATCTAAATTTAATTCATCAGATAAAGTAATAACACTGATAATGAATTCTTGATTCACTTTATATGTAGAACCATCATCTAATGTGATTTCTCCTTTCTCCAACTTAGATCTACTTGTAGCATTCTTTACTAAGTTATTATTTAAATTCAAATTTTGTAAATCTATTAATGTTTCATTAAATATATTCTCATCGAAGGCATCATTCTTAATTGAAGAATATAGTGCTTCGAAATCATTAGAAGACCACTTCATTTTTTTCTTTTAAAAACAGATGTTGATGAAAACCTACTTTACAAAAAACGAAAAAAAATGTATCGAATATTTCAATCACGGTCCTTAATGGTTCTTTATCTTAATTTAAGGTCTATTAAGCCAATATAGCAAAATAGGATCTGATCAACAGTATCAAAATAACAAACTATTTCCAGTTTTGATGTTTTCAAATATTTTCAAATATATTTTTTTTTAAAATTTCACCTAACCTTCCGCTTTGGGTCAAAGAATCTCATCGAAAAAGTTTTATTATGGTGAATTGGGACAAATTCAAATATCCAACTGTTGTACCGTGGAAGATATGAAAACTGGCTGTATGTACTCTACTTTTATTCTCATGTATATAATATAGCCATTCTTTATGAACTGCAGTTGCTGATGGTGCAATTGTAGTTGGTTGATGAAAGTATTAGTAACTATAAAAACTGAAGCAATAAAATACAAAAAAAAATCTCCGCGACGGGGAATTGAACCCCGATCTAGCACGCGACAAGCGCTCATTCTGACCATTAAACTATCACGGATTAGTAATTTATATTTTTGATATATTTTTAAACTGGACTAACGTTATTGTGCAAAATCAGGAAAACCCGTGCTAGAGCATAATGTACGAATTGTATAATGCGTTTCTATGTACCTCTATACCAATATACCATTTATTCTTTTATGTCCAAAGAATAACTTTACAAACTATTATATTAAACTAATTAGGTCTAAAGTTATATATCTATGTATCCTTTTAATTTTTTGGTGGGAGTGCTCTTTTGAAAAATAATACGAGACTATAGATTTATCCTTTCATAATTATTGGACTAAAACTGCTGATTTGTCTTTAAAAGGAACCAGTTAATAATAAAAAAGTTTTGAGAATTATAATTATCGAAGTTTATTTATGTAGATCCTCTTTTACAAATTGATAATTATTTTGTGACATTTTCAATCTTTATATAAAGGTAAAAAAGGTGTAAAATAATAATAAAAAAAGGGTAAAAGTAAATGTATTGATTAGATTATGTACTTTGCTTTATTTATTTATGAACCAATTATATTACTAGTATAGTACTAATAAATTATTAAAAGCTCTTTCTTAAGAAATATATATATATATATACATTTCTTATTTGTTAAATAGATTTACATTAATTTTTTCAGTTCAATCTCTTCACTGTCCGTAATATCATTGGGATTTTCTGTTAGATTATTTGTAGAATCATGTAGTGACGGTACATTTCCTCCTGATATTATATAATTGTCATTTAAATTATTATTATTATGAGGCAGAGTAGTTGGTTTAATATTTAATATTTTTTCAGTTAAAAGTGACGCAAAATCTGCTTCTGTTAAACAGTTATCATTACCATTTTCAACAGAATTAAAGTCAATTTCTGAATCCTCATATGAAAAAACTGTTAACAGAGATGTATAAGAAGGAGCTGGTGAAGCAGTTTCACTCATTATTGAACTTGGTATAGCCATATCTGTTATATAATTAAGTTAACTTATTTATTATTGTTATTTATTGAAAATGTGACATTCCTATACCAATAAGGACTATAAGAACAAAATATTAAACTCGTGATATTTATCTTCATCTTATATATATATATTTATATTTCTAGAAATAGCAAATAAAAGTACTATTCCGTATCATTCGTTATATATGTATTACTTTTAATACACCAAAGAACATACGCAAAGAGCAGAAAAAAAAGTTATCTGCTTTCTGTTTAATTAAAAAAAAAATATGAATGATAAATTAATTTTATTTTTTGTTAGTCAGAAGTTAGTTATATACATGATGATTACAAATATATATTTCATAAAATAGTCACAACAATATATTAATTATATCTATCTAATATGTTTTTTAATTATTAAATGAATATAATTGAATGCAATTATTGATATGCAAAAAATGTTTTATATATACTATACATATTTGTTTAAAAGAACCGATGAAATTTCAATAATTCTAACATATTATACAACAGCTATTTTTTTGTCCTTTCTTATGCTTCTTGTTGCTCAGTGATCTTATTAATTTTTCATCTGAAACTTCTTCATTAGATGCATTTGTTGTAATCGTAACATGTCTTTCATTTTCCAGTTCCCATTCCCGCTCCTGCGCTTGTTTTTGTTCTTTTTCCTTTTGTTCTATTAATAATTGTTGGGCATCGAAGAGGATTTTTCTTCTACTATATTTATAATTTTCAATAGTAACCAAAATTGAAAGTAAAATTGTTTTAAAATCATTGCAATAATCAACTTTTGATGAAATTTGGAAAAAATTTTCATTTTCAATTATTTTTAAATTTAATTCATTAAATAATGATTCAAATTGATCATTTTCTGAAATATTGTATATTAAATCAGATTTATTACTTATGAAAAAAATTGGTGGTATATTATTTAAATCATTTTTAATAAAATTTGTAAAATTTTATAATAAAAAAGTTTTAAATCTGTTAACGATTTCAAATTTGTTGAATCGAAACATAGTAAGAATGCATCTGATTGTTTAATTTGTAATAATCCGACACCTTCGAATTCATTATTAAAATAATCATATTCTAATTCATTATTATTTTCAACCGAAAATGAACAATCTAATAAATGTACATTAATTATATTTGATTTTCTATGATTAATTAAAGTTTTTTGTAATGAAGAATTTTTATCATTTAAATTATTTTTTTTTTGATCATCAATAAATTGAATTAATGATTTAACTAAAATTTTTCTTGTATATATATCTTCACAATGTTCATCTCTATTATCAATTTTTATTGTATCATTTAAAAATCTTAATATTAATGAAGTTTTACCGGTATTTTGATCACCAATAACTGTAATTCTATGATTATACAAATCTTTACATCTATCATTTTGTTTATCCACTGGGGAATAATCATATAATACAAATCTTGACATTTAAAACTTCTTCTGTTGTCATACACGTATGCTCATTGATCTCTATATATATCTATATATATATATATATAATTAAATTAGTATAATAAACGCAAAAAAAGAATGAAATGAACCAATTAGAGCTGATAGTTGAAATATTCCGAATACAATAGAATATACTGTAATTATTATATATTTCCCATGAGTAGTCATCTCTATATATATATTAGTTTCGAAGTAAACTCTTAATTGTACGTACTGATCCCAGACATTCTCTGCAGCTTAAAGAATTCCAGAAAAAATGCGCACATCAATATTCTTTTCACTCCACAAATGGTTATTGAAAAATAGAATTACGTAAAACTACTAGTACTAATTACTGTAAAAATTACTTTACATATTAATTCAATGGATGTATAGATGTTGATTGGTGTGCACCTAAATCATTGCTACTGTTGTATTTATGTTTATACTACTACAATAAGGTGGTGCCAAAAAGGTATTTCAAAAAAGAAAAAAAGAAATTTCTAATTACGATAAGGGAAACCTGGGAGAGGGATAAACTACTTTCGGGAATTGCTTAGTTAGTTGAATTTTTATTTTATTTCTTTTTTTTTTTTTTTCATTGTAAAAAGCAATCTCGAATGAAATTTTAATTTAATTTAGTCTTTTAGTTTCTATTATTAAGTAGAAACATGATTACAATTCCGGTAGTTGTTTAAATTTTTACTAATTTTTTTAATAATGCAAAAAAAACAAAGAAAAAAATAATAGAGGGGAAATATTTCCTTCTGGGGATAATTTCGTACCCATTTTTCTAAAAATCATAAAAACAACTGACAACGCTGTAAATAGATATGTGTATAACCTTAGCACGTAGTAGAAGATAAAAAACTAATATATAGTTTAATAGTATCAGAAGGTCACTGAAACTCAGCTCAGTTATTAACACTTTAACCTTGATATGTGATACTTAATTATTAGAATAAAAAAAAAATTCAATGTATTAAGTGTAATCAAGTTTGAAATGAAACCTTCCATGGAAAGACAAGGAGCAATACAATAAATTGAGGATAGGTAGTTAAAAAATAATAATAATTAGTATGAACACAAAAACACAATAACTATTTTAATGATTATAAACTCCGTGGTGTGGTGACCTTTTTCAACTCTTAGCTGCCGGTTCTTAATGGCGGGGGGGATGGATTAGGCAGTCAATTCTGCTCTTGCTCTTGCCCTAATTCTCACCAAAGCAGAGTTTAATAAGAAAGACAAAAAAACGTTAAAAAACAAACGATTAGCGTAACTATAACGTAAATGTAACGTTATATTTACGTTAACTTACTTTACCATTTCACGTAAAAATTAAATTTATTCGGGAAAAGCGAAAAAACCAAAAAAAAAATAAGTGGAATTTCATATAATTTTTCAGAATATCCTGCAGTGAGGTACCAAAAACAGATAACCTTCCACCCCATGGGTGTGCGTGTTCTTATGTTTTTTTTTAGTGTGGAATGAGGGTTATAATAAATTCAAATAATTCCCAAATTTATACGGCTTTTACAAACATTTTTCCTTTTTTCCGACACTGTCTCTCGGTTTGATTGGTGCACATGCAGGGTAAAAAATAAAATAAAACTTTATATTTTGTTAAATGAAGTGGAGTGGAGTGGCGGTGGGGGATGGGGGAATGCCCGGAAAGTAACGCACATGACGGTTGATAAAGTTGAATTTTACCACGTGGACTAAGTTAACATATGCATATGCATATTCTCATGGATATGGACAGGTATTATATAGTATACTATATCTGATGTGTATACAATTGCTTTATAAAAAACTGCAATTGTTAAGTAACTATAAACATTAAATATTAAACGGAATTGTTTGTACTTTATTACTAAGTAATGTGCATGGTAAGTATATTACTTTGTGAAGTAGACTACTATAGTATTATATTCTTAATTAAAAAAATAAATATTAAATAACCAACCGTTCATCTTGAACAGTAAGGCATATACAAATGTACATATCGATTTATTTCGAATTACGTATACAGTGATTGGACGAAATAAGTTACCCTCCCCATATAATTCATTTTTGTGGTGATAATTTTGTTTATTTACAATTACTAATTTAAGTAATTTTCAAATTGTTTACAATTACTAAATTAAGTAATTTGTGTTTTTATATCCTTTTTTTAAAAACATTAAATTTTTAGCCGCCCATGTTGTTTTAATTTTTATCTTTTTAATTTTTTTTAATCTTTTTTTTTGTTTATATTAACTTTTAGGATTTTCAACTTTTTAAATACAACAGGTCTATTGTTTGATATATATGCAATCATTATAAGGCAAAAAGGTATAGAACAATTTATTATACACATTCATGGTGGTATAATTGAACTATAAAAAAACATATACAAAAAAGAAGCATACACATATGACAACTACTCCTACAAACACAAGTTCGCTCTTTTGGGTGCCTACAGATGATGATGAATTATTTGTCAAGGCAGAATTGCTTAATGATCAAGAAAACAATAACAATAATAATAATAATAATGAACAAATGGTAACGTTAAAAAAATTAACAAATAATGAAATAATAAACTATCCAATAAATAAAATATCTCCTGTAAATCCAATTATATTCGATAAAGTTAATGATATGTCAGAATTAACTCATTTAAATGAACCTTCTGTATTATACAATTTACAAAATAGATATCTTGATGATTTGGTCTATACATACTCAGGTTTGTTTTTAGTGGCAATAAACCCATATAATAATAATTTGAATATATATAATGATGAATATATTGAAAAATATCATAATCAATCAAATTCAAATTCAAATACAAATTTAGACGAAAATGAAAATGAAAATGAAATATTACCACCACATATTTATAATATTACAGAAAATGCATATCAAAATTTATTAAAAAATTTTAAAAATCAATCTATTTTAGTTACTGGTGAATCTGGTGCAGGTAAAACAGAAAATACTAAAAAAATTTTACAATATTTAACATCAATAACTAAAAATTCAGAAAATGATTTTGAAAAAAAAATTTTACAAAGTAATCCAATTTTAGAATCTTTTGGTAATTCACAAACTGTTAGAAATAATAATTCATCAAGATTTGGTAAATTTATTAAAATAAAATTTTCAAATTTAAATAAAAAAATTATTGGTGCACAAATTGATTGGTATCTTTTAGAAAAATCAAGAATTATCAATCAATCAAAATTTGAAAGAAATTTTCATATTTTTTATGAATTATTATCTGGTTTAAAACAATCAAATTTTGAAAAATTAAAATCAAATATCTTAATTGATTCAACAGATTTTAATGATTATAATATTTTAAATAATATTTCAAATAATAATGATACAAATAATTTTAATGAATTAAATGATGCATTTAATATTATTGGTTTTACAGAAATTGAAATTGAAAATATTTTTAAAATAATTTCAATTATTTTACACATTGGTAATCTAAAATTTACTTCTTCAAGTACAAATAATGATAAACAGGCAAGTTTTGAAAATCCCGAACTTTTGAATAAAATTATAACATTATTGGGCTTAAATGATTTAAATGATTTTAAAGATTCTATCTTAAAACCAAAATCAAAAGCAGGGAAAGAATGGGTATCAAAATCAAAAAATTCATTACAATCAAGATCAATTTTAAATGCATTGTCAAGAAATTTATATGAAAATTTATTTAAATTCATTGTTAATAAAATTAATGAAAATTTAAAATCAAACGATTTTGATAATAATAAAGGAAATTCAATTGAAGATGAAAATACTAATTATATTGGTTTATTAGATATTGCTGGTTTTGAAATTTTTGAAAAAAATTCATTTGAACAATTTTGTATTAATTATACAAATGAAAAATTACAACAATTTTTTAACCATCATATGTTCATTTTAGAACAAAATGAATATTTAAATGAAAATATTGATTGGGATTATATAAATTTTGGTAAAGATTTGCAATCAACAATCGATTTAATTGAAACGAAAAAATCGAATCCAACTGGTATCCTACCTTTATTAGACGAAGAATCAATAATACCGAATTCAAATGATGATTCATTTTACCAAAAATTAATTACAAATTGGGATAATAATAAACAAATTAATAATAAATTTAAAAGATCAAAAAAATTAAATTGTTTTATATTAAAACATTATGCAGGTGATGTTGAATATGATACAGAAGGTTGGTTATCAAAAAATAAAGATCCTTTGAATGATCATTTATTAAATATTTTATCAACTTCTTCTAATGTTTTAATTTCTTCATTTTTTTCAACAAAAAATTATAACAATAATTCAATTAAGATTACAACTTCTTTACGCCATAGAGATCAATTGGTCTCCTTATTAGATCAACTAAAATCTACAAATCCACATTTTGTTCGTTGTATAATACCAAACAATATCAAATCACCAAAAACATTTGATAAAAAATTAATTTTAGATCAATTGCGTTGTAATGGGGTGTTAGAAGGTATTAGAATTGCAAGAGAAGGTTATCCAAATCGTATACTATTCAATGAATTTTTCCAAAGATACAAGTTCTTATTGGATAAAAAGATGTTAAATTCAATTGATAGAACTAATTTAAAGAAAAATTGTGAAATTTTAATCTCTACCATATTAGAATTAGATCCAACTCTATATAAAGTTGGTAACACAAAATTATTCTTTAAAGCAGGTGTATTAGCCGATCTAGAACTAAAAATTGATGAAAAATTGTTTGTTATAACAACAAAAATTAATTCAATCATTAGAGGTAATACTATTAGATCAAATGTGATTTCTGAATTAGCAAAATTGAATGCTTCAAGATTAATTGGTAAGACTTTTCAGACTTATAATGAACAATTAAGAAATAATGCATGGTTGAAATTATACATTAAATTAAAACCACTATTAAATTCCTCTCAAGATATCGTTAGAAATAAAAAATATAATGAAAATTTAAAGAAATTAGAAGAGAAACTTTCTGTCTCTGAAAATAGTAACATCTCATTGAAGGAAAATAATTCAGCTAAAGATTCCCAATTAGAAGAATTACGTTTATTATTAAAACAAGAAACCCAAAAGTTAGAAGCTCAAAAAGAATTGTTGAATACTACTAAAGGACAACAATCCAAATTAGATGAACAAATTATTGAACTAAACGCAATTAATGAACAAATAAATAATGAAAAAACCAAACTAAATGATGAAATGTCAAAACTAAATGAAGAGAATATATCTGCAACACAAAAAGTCGAAAAGTTAGAATCCTTATTAGAACAAACTAAAATAGCCATAAATGAGAATGTTAAAAGTAATGAAACCAAATTCAAGGAACAAATTGCGCAGTTAAATACTAAGGTATCAGAAAGTAAAACTTCTTATAATGATATTAAAATATTGAATGATTCTTTGAACTTAAAAATTGAAAAACTAAACAAATTAGACAAATCTCAAACTGATGAAATCAAAAAGTTGAAATCAAAAGTATCTACTTCTGAAAGTGTATTAGATACAAAACTAATAACTTTAGAAAGAAGTTGTAATACCGCTTTAACTCGTTTAAAGACTTTAATTGAAGAAAATAATGATTTACACCTTCAAATATCTACTTTAAAGAATGAACAGGTCTCATTAACAAAACAACTCAAGCTTAAGGAAACTGAATTATCTAGGTTGAAAGATAAAGCATCTAATCATCAAAATGAAATTAACAATATCTCCGAACAAAGAAATTCACTTATTAGCGAGCACGAGAATGTTATGATAGAATTGAAGGAAGCACGTGAAAACCTTTCTAAACTTGCATCAAATTATCAATCTTTAGAAAGAGAACATAACTTGTTAAAACATACTAAAGTTCCTCAAGTTAATGCCGATGAACCAAAAGTACACGAGCTAGAAAATCGTTTAGCCCAAGAAATTTCGTTAAACAATTATTTAAATGAAAGGATTACCTCTATAAATAATGAAAGAAACTCTACAAATGAGTTACATAATTCAATGGTAGTTAGAACAGAATTAAATAGAGATGAACTATTGGGAGACCTAGAAGAAATGAGTTTAAAGCTAAATGAGACTACGAGAAACTTAGAGAGAGAAATTGAGGAAAAGAAAGATTTCATATCAAAATTAAGGTTTACTGAAACAAAATTAGCATCCTCTACATTTGATTTACAGTCTACTTTTGCTCAAGTAAAAAAATTGAAAGAAATTATTAACAACTCTAACTTAAACATTGATTTAGAAAGAGAATTGAAAGAGACCAATAATACGACCGATGTTAATGTTGAAAAACTTGTATTGGAAGTACAACATTTAAAGAGACAATTGGACATTGAAACTAAAGCTAGATATGACGCCGAAAATGTTAATAATGCCTTACATAATAAGTTTAATAAAATTCAAAAAGTGGATTCACCATCTGATATCTTTAAATTGAAATACGAAGCTAGTGAGGAAAGAGTTAAGATTTTAGAGAGTAAATTAAAGAGTACTTTACCATTAAAGGATAGAACAAATATATCTTTTCCAAATGGTAGTATTTTTATGAACCGAGACAATATCAGTAAGTTTGAAGATGAAGTTCGTTTCCACAAATTAGAAAACTATAAGTTACAAGAAGTTTTAAATGATGCTGATAAGAAGATAAACAAACTAATTCATACAGTTAAACAATCAAATGCTAAAGAAGTTTTGTTGAGTGAACAGATTGACAGATTAGAACAAAATCTCGAAGCAACAGAACGTCATAATGAGGTTTTGAATACATCTATGAGCCAACAAAAACAACAGTATGAAACATGTCTACAAGATCTACATGTAAACGAAACTCAATTAAGAGAATATTCTCACGCATTAACTCAAGCTGAAGTTGATGTCAGAGACATGGCTGATATTATTGAAAAGTTAAAATTATCCAATAAACAAAAAGATAAATTAATCTGGGATAGAGAAACGGAAAGAAATGATATAGACATGGTTTTGCAAGAACATGTATTGGAGTTGAAAAAATCCCAAGACACCATTAACCTATTGAATTCAGATTTAGAACATTTCAAACAACGTTTGAGTGTTACTGAAGATAATACACAAACTATTCAAGAAATAGCATCCCTAAAAAACCAAATTTCATCTTTTGTTAAAGCAGAAACTCAATGGAAAAAAGATATTTCCACTTTAAAATATAATTTACATACGTTGAGTAACGATTCTGAGGTAAAAATTGCTGAATTATTAAAAGAAAATAGCCATTATTCGAATTTGGTTGAACAATTAAGTAATGAAAAGGATTTAATTACTGTTTCAGAACAAAATATAGCCAAAAATCTTGAAGAAATGACAAATAGAGCAAATTCATTGTCGGAAAACTGTGATAATCTATTAAAAGCAAAAGAAGAAACAGAAATCGAAATTGCTCAACTAAAATCTAACCTTAAAATCATTAATTCTGAGCTGGAAAAAGCTTCCTCAGAGAACACTGAGTTGGCTAATGGAAAATTATATTTGGAAGAAACTTTACAACTTCAAAAAGAACAATCCACAAGAAATTCAGAATTTATGGATAAAATTCAACTGGAATTATCAGGGTATAAAACTAACTTTGGTGAAGAAAAGCAAAAAAGTATCGATTTATTTGAGGAAAATCACACAATTAAAATGTTGAATGATCAATTAACTGAAAAGGTAAGATTATTAGAAGATCAATTGGCAGACAAGACTGAAAAGGATGCATGGTTAAACAAAATTCACGAATTAGAGCAAGTAATTACATCTGAAACAGAGAAAAAGTATGATGAAATGAAAAAAAATAAAAACCTAGAAAGAACTATTCAAGAATTAACTGATTTCAATCTAAAACAAACCGATACAATCAATGTCGCCAATGAAACTAGAAAAAACTTTGAAGATGATAGGCTCCAATATTCGGAAAGAATCGAACAATTCGAAAAACAAGTATCAAAGCAACAATTGGATATGAATAAAATGATTCGTGATAACTCATATTTTGAAGATAGAGTCGATGTTCTTGAAAACGAAGTTCAATATTGGAAACAACGTTTCGATGCATTATCTTCTGGTAAAGATCAATTACGCATTTCCCAGGAGGAAATAATCATCTAATTGCAATATTCATAAATTATATATTAAAAACACTTTAAATAACTTTTATACAAATAGGATAATATATATTCGATAGACAATACCAAATTTTCACTAAACATAATCCATTACTGTTAATCATTATCAATTATTATGAACTACTATCATACTGACCTGTTTGTTTGTCCCATTATTATCCATTGAATTTTTCAGAACTGGCTAGTGTATGTTGGCAATTACGGGCCGTTACATTTTTCTTCGAGCGTGATAGAAGTGTTGACTTCGAATATTTGAAAATATTCTAAGTGACTAATTATATAAGTTTTATATATTTACTTTCAACTGTTTAAAGCCATGATAATTTACACTTCAAAGCTCAGCAAAAGCGACACCATCTTATATTTTGATTACAAACATGGCGAGAAGTTTCAAAATTAGCGTTCCAGCTTCATCTGCCAACATCGGTCCAGGTTACGATGTTATGGGTATCGGTTTGAATTTATTCTTGGAATTGGAAGTTACAATTGACCAATCTGCTGCAAGTGAGACAAACATTGATGTAAACAATTGTAAACTTAGCTACAGCAAAGACAGTGAAGGGTTTTCCTCTGTTCCATTGGCTTCCGATGCAAATTTGATTACAAGAACAGCTTTATACGTTTTACGTTGTAACAATATAAGAAGTTTCCCATCCGGTACAAAGGTCCATGTTATAAACCCAATCCCATTAGGTCGTGGTTTAGGTTCTTCTGGTGCTGCTGTTGTAGCAGGTGTTATGTTAGGTAACGAAGTTGGTCAATTAGGCTTTAGCAAACAACGTATGTTGGATTACTGTCTAATGATTGAACGTCACCCAGATAACATTACAGCCGCTATGATGGGTGGCTTTTGCGGTTCTTTCTTAAGAGATCTAACTCCACAAGAAGTAGAAAGACGTGAAATTCCTCTAAGTGAAGTTTTACCAGAACCAAGTGGTGGTGAAGATACCGGTTTGGTTCCACCATTACCACCTTCTGATATCGGGAGACATGTTAAATATCAATGGAATCCAAAGATCAAATGTATTGCCATTATTCCAAACTTTGAGTTATCCACTGCAGACTCAAGAGGTGTCCTACCAAAAGCATATACAACTAGTGATTTAGTTTTTAATTTGCAAAGATTGGCTGTGCTAACAACCGCATTAACTCTAGATCCACCAAATCCAGATTTGATCTATCCAGCAATGCAAGATCGTGTTCACCAACCATACAGAAAAACTTTAGTGCCAGGTTTATCCGAAATATTATCAAGTATAACTCCTTCTACCTATCCAGGGTTATTGGGTATCTGTTTATCTGGTGCTGGTCCAACTATTTTAGCTTTAGCTACTGAAAATTTTGATGATATTGCCCAAGAAATTATGAACAGATTTACTAAACATAATGTCCAATGTTCATGGAAATTATTGGAACCAGCTTATGATGGTGCTAGTGTAGAACCGTTATAGATTCTTATAACGTTTGTACATATTTCATATATACATATTTATATATATCGCAAGTATTATTTTTGACTTTTAATGATATTTATATTATAACCTCCATAATACTTTTAATGTTTTTAAGGAATTTATTATTAAAATTCGTACTTTTAAAATCGATTTTTCTTAAAAAGAGCTTATTGCATTTATATATACATTACTCAAATATCCCTAAGATTATATATATGCTCAACCTTATATTATATCATTTTTTTTATTTTTATTAATAGTAACTTCTAGATAATTATCTTATACAATCTATATTTATTCCTCTTCGTTATAATCTGGATTCTTCTTCAAAATTACAATACCTTCAATATTTTTAGTGTAACTAATATATTCGTCTGTTTCAAGCTCTGCTCTCTCGCCGTGATTTAACAACACTGGTGTTGATTGTGTAATCCAACCAGTAATGGTTTTTGGTTTACCAGCTTGACCAACTGTATCAACAGCTTGACCAACACGGACATTAACTTTGATAGGTTCACCTTCTTCATTTAATGTTATAATGTACTTTGGTTTCACACCACTATTTAACATATAGAATAATTGGTGATGTTGTAACATAAAACTTGGAGAGGACATACCGACTAAAACAGTTAAAATTGATGCCAATGAAACATTATTTAATACATGAGCATCATTGAAAACATCCAGAGTCATAGTACCCTTACCTAGATGAACCAAACCTTGTGCTAGTCTTGTTACGAATAATGCATTTTGTTCACGTGAATAATAACTAGCTAATTGTCTTAGTAATTGTGCCAATCTGGCATTGTTAGTACCAGCACCACATAAACCCATAGCCAAAATAGAATTCATAGAAACATCTAAATCTGGATCATGTGAGAAACGTGATAAAGTATCAAATACCTTCATTTGAGGATCTGAAATAGATACAAGACCCATGGCTAGTGGAACCATACGACGTATATGTTCATTACCATAATGCATCAAATGACCAAAGTGACGTAGAGACATTTCTTTACCAATATCTTCACCTAATGCAATCATAGCAATACCTAAGACAGCATATGCAACTTCGTCAGTCAATGGTAAGTTATCGTCTTCATTATTTTCATCTTCTTTCTTTTCTTCACCTTCAGATTTTTCTTCACCTAAAGCAGCTTCTTTTTCATCCTTTTCATCTTTAACTTCTGATTTTTGCTCTTCTGGTTCACCTTCTTCATCAATATCCATTTCATCGTTTGTCTCCTGTTTAGTTTCTTCCGATAGTTGTTCACCCAAGAAGTTACTTAAATCTTCTTTTTCATCAGATTCTTCAATATCTTCATCAGATTCTTTTTTAACTGATTTTGGTGTTAAACGATGTAATAGATCTTGTATTAACAAGACATCACCAGTACCTGTGTATGCACATGCGCTTACTAAAACTTCCATTGCAGAGACCATTGGATGTTCAATGGCACTGATAGTCTCTAGTACATCATCAACTTGTTCACCTTGTCCTAAGTATAATATACCTAAAGCCAATGTCAAAAATCTAGTCCATTCAGTCTTTAGTTCAATAGTATTACGTTCCAAAAAGTTATCGATAATAGATGCTGTGATATCACCATTGGATGTACCAACAAAAATATGTGCTAAAGCTAAAGATGCCATTACAGAAGTCTCAATTGGTAGAGATGTGTCTGCAGCAAGTGGTAATAATAAACCCAATACCTCTTCATTTTTACTTCCAGCAAATGCAATACCTAAACCTAAGATAGCAGCTGAACTAATCTTAGTGTCAGTGTTTGTAACGTAATCTTGTAGTAATAATAATGCTGGCTCGACATCACCATCATGGACACCACTAGCAGAAATACCAATACCTAACAGGGCACCTGCTTTTATTTCTGGTTCATCAACATATAAATATTTATCTAACTGTTGTAACCCATCCAAATTCCATTGGTAAATAGAACCAATACTAGCAACCGAAGAAGTCATACCATCTCCCTTAGTTTTATAAACCCAATTATCATTGTCAACAATTAATTTATCATTACAATAACCTAAATTTAAGAACCCGTTAACGAAAGAAGCTGCTAAATTTTGTTGAGCAGAATCCAAACCTGTACCAGCGAAAACTGATTTTGAGTTATCCAAATGACTTTTATAAATATCTTCTGGAACTTTAGGGTCTGTTAGATTTAATTCCTTAGCTAAATATAGGAAATGTTCAGATAACTTTGTATTACCAATAATATCTTGAGTACTTTCATATTCAAATGAGAATTTTTGTGTTGCTAAAATATAGGCTAATTGTTGGTGAATAATTGGATCTGCAGTAGCATCGAATACGTTTCTAATTAACGATTCATCTCCTAATCTAATTGCTAATTCTAATGCATCAGTTAATTGAGATTCTGATAAGTAAATAGAATAGGCAGTTTGTAAGAATGAAACATCTTCTGGAGGTGGTAATAAAGGAACACATGCAACCATATACTGACATACTCTTCTGTAAGTATTTTCATCCACATATTGTGGTAACTTATCAATGGATTCAATTTCTAATAATAAATCAACTGCATCTGCTTCACCATTATGCTTTAAGAAATAAGGAACAATATCTAAGGACAAATGTATTAAAGCTTCTTTTGAAAATTCAAAAGATTTTTCTGTTTCTTCAATGGAAAGTGATTCATTGTCAGAAGAATTTGCAACTGCATCTTTTTCAACTTGTTCATTATTAACTTCTCCAATTTCTAAAGATAGGTGACGAATATATTCATGACCCCAGCTTTCAATTTTAGTAGCTTCAGATAACAATCTGAACCTTAAGGAATCATGTTTATTTTCACCAGAATAAGTCATTGCTAATACTGATAACATATCTGCTAAAGATGATTTTAAACTTTTATCAGTCCATTTATCATAAACAGCACATAATTCTGGGTATGAAGGGCGTAGAAATTTCAATGGTTTTGGAACTGCTGTCATAGAACTTGTGGAGTTTTTAATAAACTCTTTTAATTGATTTAATGAACTTTCATAAAGAGATGTATCTGTATTTTTTAATATTTCTACCAATAATTCTAAATCAGTCTTTAATTTAAAGTCTTCTTCCGATAATTCTTCTTCTTCTGGGGTTTTCTTATCCTTCGGTTTCTCTTCATTAGTAGGAGTCTCAGCCAATGCAGGCTTCTTTTCCTCTGGATTATCACTTCTGTCTGCCATTGTATATATATTTAATGCACACAGTTATATTTCTTAACTTAACAGTAACATTTTACATAACTTACGTTTTTAAAAGACCTTTACTTTAAATATTATTTCGATTCTATTTGATACCCAAACCTTTAAATTTTGCCACCGAGGAAATGTCATTATACACGAACATAATACTGTGACATAATTAAGAGGAAACAGTATTAATGTACAGTATATTCAAGTAATTTAGCAGCAATGCAGTTTTAGAAACAGGTCTAAAGACTATTATTACATATAAAATGTACATGTGTTGAATGTGTTTTGAGAATTATTCATTAAGGGACAACTTGCGTAATTTATTTTATAAAAACTGTATAATGCATATTTATTATCTATATATATATACATGTATATGACTATGCCAACTGAGTAATAAAATCACCGTTGAAGGCATGCTTAATCCATCTTAATAATTTATTATAAACAATGACATTAGCATTATGATATCTGATGCTGTGGTCTGAATCTGGGAAAACATGAACATCATAATTTTCGATATCGTTGATATCTAGTAAGTCCAAAAATTTTAAACTATTTTGGAAATGTACATTATCATCACCAGTACCATGCATCAGTAAGAATCTTTTTGATTCCCCAATAGCTGTTACGTTATAAACTCTAGATTTGATGTAACCTTCGTCATTTTCCTGTGGCGTATGCATATAACGTTCTGTATATACTGAATCGTAAAATCTCCAATCTGTCACAGGAGCAACTGACATCCCATATTTGAAATGCTTACCTGCATCTTTTTCCAAAGTCTTTAAAGTTAAATAGCCTCCATATGACCACCCAAACAAGGATATCTTTTCTGGATCAACATATTCTTTTGCACCATATAGTGCAGCTGCAGATATCTGATCAACGGCTTCAAGATCTCCTAAATTATCACGGACAACTGATCTAAAATTCTTTCCTTTGAAACCTGTACCACGGCCATCCACCACCACAACAATTGCATTTGCTTGAGAAGCAACTATTTGATTGAATCCAACATCGAAGGTTTGAATAACTTGTTGTGAATTTGGTCCACCATATGTATAGAAAAAAACAGGATAGTAGTTCTTCTTTTTTGGATCAAAATCATTTGGTAATATTTCAAAGGAATTAACTAAGATATCCATCCCTGAATCGTCTTTTCCTAAATTCAAAATTTTAAAGGACTTATGGGGGATTGTATAATTTTGAAGGTTCCTTTTTAATTCTTTATTTTCTTCTAAATAATATAAAGTTGCACCGACTACATTTCCATGAATATTCTCATCTAGCTCATCTGATTTAAAATCAATTATTTTTTGGTAAGGGACCTCTGGACCATTATAAGTTAATAATGCAAATCTGCTACCAGGAGAAAAGGAAACGGAATAAACACCGGGCTGTTCAGTATCAGTTATGTTATATATCTTTTCTGGCTCTTCTAAATTTACACGATAGAGGTGTCTTTCTGTAGAGGATCTTTTGGTTGCAATAAAATAAATATCATTATTATCTGCGTCAAAAGATGATGCTCCGTTTACAACTTCCCATTCACCCCTAGTTAATACTGTTGGGTAAGATTCGTTAGCAGATTGAAAATATACTAAATGATTAAACCCATTTACAGGATAAATATCAATGTAGCCATCATCGGTTCTGTTCTTTGTTTCATCTTTTGGGATAAACAATGTATTATGGGTAATTTCCCACCAACCACCATCCGATGGATTGACACGAACTATTTCTGAGTTTTCTGTAATGGAATCAATTAATAAAATAGATAAAACGTCTGATGAACGATCACTGGTTTTAGCTAACAATTGAGATTCACCGACCCAAGTAACTTCTGTTAATAAAACTGGGGCTGTTTTATGCTCAGCATTGATATTTCCTGGGAAAATAGATTCATCATTAACATTATAAATCCATATATCTGCTGTTGGATTCGGAGTGCCACTTTTTGGATATTTTAAAGTACGCATTTCTGGATAAACATCACTTTCTTTCTGAACATAGTAAGGAATTGTAAACTCACCTACTTCAGTTTCATCAATTTTAGCAAATGCTAAGTAGTCCCCAGTTGGAGACCACCATAAAGCTCTATCATTTTCAAATACTTCTTCTTCGTAAACCCAATCAGGTTTTCCATTAAATATCTGTGAACTACCATCATTCGTAATCTTCTTTATCGTACGTTTTTCTCTTGTAGAATACATATAAATGTTATTATCTTGAACATAAGCAATGTCTATTGAATTTGGTGACCATTCTGTCAATGAAATATTATCACCAATCAATTCGAATTCTTGTTCATTAATGTTATAAACAAAATAAGAGCCAAATGAAGAGTGTCTCCAGTTAGAAATTGTATTACTTCTAATTAGTAGTAAATTCAAATCTGGAGAAGCTACTAGTGATTCAACTTGTAATGTTGAATCTTTGTACTGAAACTCTTTGCCTTCTAATAATATTTGATTAAAATCTTCATCGAATACCGATTTCACCAAATATGTGTCATTAACAAAGGTTAAATATAAACCCTTGTCATTTTTCTTAGATTCTGGAGTATCGATCCATTGTAATGAGTGAAATGTTGCCTTGAATGTACCGTTCCGTACATTGTCAAATGATACCTTCAAAGAACCATTATCTGTAACTAAAGAATCAGGCAATTCATATTTCTGATGTTTATTTACAGTATTATCATATAACCCCCTGATTGCACTTATTAGTAACCAGGAGCCCCATATGAGAAGTAGTAATATAACACTTGGCCTAATGTATTTGTTTATAGTGTCCCTTTTCCTTGGTCTTAGAGAGTCATCAGGTATACTTTCGTATGCTTCATGTACATTTTCCATATTCACTTTCCCTCCCTAAGTGTATGTAGTCCTAATTTAGCAACAATTTGTGATTATTTTTGTTTTAAGCAAACTTGAGAGCAATCTTTAAATATTGAAATGCTGTGATATATATAAATATATATATATCTGTCTAATATTGGTTATCTTTTAATTGTGTATCTGTCTATGAGTCACTCTTCATTAAAAACCTCTATATCTATTTATCTTTCATACATCATCATCTTGTACTTTCAGACAAAAAAATATGTATATTTGTCCTTATTTTTTTTTTACCTAATTAGTTGTTGCGGAATTCTTAAAATATAAAAAATGACTAAGGGCTGACAGGATAAATGATATAGACGTTACAGCCATGCTTCTGGATAGTAATATATCAACTTAATGTACTTATATATATCGCCACTTTTTGTTGCTTGAGTGTATGACTGAAGGAGTAAATGTTTGTTATGATTATAAATTAGATAATTGATTAATGAAAAGTACAAAAAATTAATAGAAATGTCTTCTTGACACCAATTTCTGTATATAATATATATATGCTATCTGATTATATAATATTTTGTATGAATATGTTTATTTACTACTGTAATTAGAAAGCAAATTCACCATTAACAATACAAATGGCATTACCACCTGAATTGAATGAAGGTTTTCCAGATTTATCGATATCAATAAAGGAAAAAATTTCACCCTCTCTGGATACACGACCACCTTGTGAAATTTTTATCTTTGTCGAGGTTTCAAATTTGTGTTTATTTTGTAAATAAGTGATCAATGCTATTGAACCACTACCACAAACCGGATCTTCATTCACTTTAATAATGGGGGCAAAAGCTCTCATTTCATATTGAATGTTAGGACCCATTGTTTTTGGACCAGCTAAAATAATACCAGTGTGGTTATTTTCCCCACTAACATTTGCAAGTTTAACCATATCTGGATCAGCATCATAACAAGTTTTTGCATCTTTTACATGGAAAACTACCCATTCTGGACCAGTATGTATTAATAATGGATCTTCAGTAGCTTCCAAATTTAAAGCTTCACTATAACCATCGATAACTTCTTGAGAAATTGCGTCAATATCAGTACGTTCAGCTTTAAATGAAATAATTCCATTTTCAATAGTTAAGTTTACAATACCAACACCACATTCTTGTTTGATCAACTTAGCATCAGTTTTTCCTGTGAATTCTAAGAATGCTTTACAAGAACCAACAGTAGGATGACCAGCGAATGGCAATTCTGAAGTAGGTGTAAAAATTCTTAATTTATAATCATATTCATCACTAGTTGGTTTAAAAATAAATGTAGTTTCAGATAAATTAGTCCAAGTAGCGATTGATTGCAATTTTTCAGTAGAAATTTCTGATTCTGGAACATTCCACAAGTTCAGGACTGCTACAGGGTTACCCTTGTATGGAGTTGCAGTGAAAACATCCATCTGTTTGAAAGGAACATTTAACGTCATAATGTAATGTAGTGTATTGTATTGTCTATGTATTTGTATTATAAGTTGAATATATTAGGGAACAAAAAATCAATCTCAACTTAAAAATACTCAATTGGAAAACAGACAATATATTATTTATCCCAAAATATTTTAAAATATAATTCATCAAGTATTTATACTCCTGTAAAAGAATAGTGACTAATTAAATTACGGTTCTCAAACATTTAAAACTGGCATTTCTCAGGTTCCGTTCCTCACACTTTCTCCAATTGTTATAAATCTGACATCGCTATCATGTGGCAGCCGCTCTGAGAAAACAACCACGCTATTCCGTAGCGAGTGATGGGGAACACGTTTGAAATGACTGTGTCGTTTGATTAAATTAGGTATATAAAGGTGCTATGGATAATATAGATAGATATTAAAAGCAGAGACTACTTCTTATAATTGGGGTTTCAATTGTCCTTATCTTGATAAATTAACAGTACCTTTAACCTAGATCTTAAACTTTCGACCTTCATAATTATAGTGTTGAAATATACAACAGTGCAATTGAACGTATTAACGTATATGCGAATGCTGACAAACATTTAATGTAATGCTTTGAAAGAAGACAACTGTTAACCGTTAGATATGTGTACGGTTATTTTATAGAATTGACTGTACTATTAATGTGGCTGACACCATGGTTTATAGTTTCCGAAGCAGCGTTTATAGAAGGTAGAAGTGATGTTAAATACCTGATTATTAATAATGTCTTCAATTAATCACGATATTTTGTTACACAACCACCCTGTCTTGGGGATAGCAATATTCAAATCATGGCAAACACAGTAGAGTTATCTTTATATGTGTGGTTTTCTATTTTACTGAAAACAGTCCCAAGTTTCGCCATTCACAAAATTTTGGTTTTTCGCTATATTTCAATTAAATATAACATATTAGGTTTCAAATAAAGCATAGTTTAAATGTTGCCATGCTTACAAGCCCAATTATTCAATAATTAAATAGAAGTACCTTATTGTAACTAAATAATACCTTTCAGAAAGTTAAATTAATAACAAACTCTTCAAATCAATGAAATGTTTTGAACTTATTGATGTGTGTTTTTAACACACATCCGACATATATCTAACCAGGTTAATTGATTATCCTATCAGTGTGTAACAACAATCTTTAATTGCCGTTTGCCATCTTAATTCTCTATGAAATGGTAAATATTTATAATAATTTACATTTAAATCTCAGGAGAGTAATGCCAGAATACCATTAGTGAATATCATTGAGCCTGCTAAATATTAGACCTTCACTTCTATTAAGAATCATGACTAGAAAGGTTGGGTACATATAACCATTCATATAGAGAGTAAGATTATTAAATCAATATATATTGGGTTGATTGTTTAAAACTATATATTCTGTAATGATGTATTATCTAGTTTGCTAAATGAGAAAACAAATAATTGGGATACAACACATATTATACTGAATTCATTTTAAGATTTCGTGACTACTTCAATTATAACTGGAAAACGTTAAAAAAGTTGCACTTAATATTGTAATGGCATACGTGTTTGTTACTCAATGTTATTCACAGATAAAATTAAAAATTCGTAACATTTGTCTGAAAAATTTTCACTGATAGTACAATAGCTGTTTCAACAGATGCTATTCTCGATGTTTTAATTATGTTGGGAAATTGATGACAAGTTATATTCTTTTACTTTTATTCAAATCAACATTGATATTTTTAGTAGCAAATAATACAACCAAAATATTTCGATCTTTTAAAATACTCACAACAAAACCGCAGAAACATAAATAAAGTATTCTAAAAATAAGATACAAGAAAGTATTCTAAAAATAATATATAATGATTTAAAATAATTCAATATTTTATTTAAGATATATTTTATTGTTTGTGATTGTACATTAGACCTAACTAGAGATTGATTGAGGAAATATATATCTGCACATCTTTCTGGAATTATGTAAATATTTTTCTAGTTGTATAATTAAATGAGTCCAAATGTGATACAGTTATATTAAAAATCAAAAGATTTTAGTTAACTAATTTTGAATATTTAATGCACACTATTCTACTTCTTTTCCATTGCAAATCGAGAATCCTTTCTAAAACCTAGAACTGTCATTATGCATCGAAAGTTTAATAATTAACCATAGGAAGAGACTTGCTACTCAAAAAAAAAAATATTGCAACAACAGTAACTATTTGTTACATGAATAATATACAAAAAAATAACTCTAATAAATATAAACGATAATTATTCAAATCATGATATTGAAATAAATAAGATCAAATAGATATCTGATGTATGTTTTCCAACCCAAAGCTTAGAAGTGATCGAGTACATATAGCCAAAAAAAACATCATTACTTGAAATAAAATAGTATATATATATATATCTTCTATATAATTCAAGCCGTAAAATACCCATACAATATAGTTATAACCACCTTTTCCTGATGATGTTCAACATAAATGTTGTTTTGGAGATATATACTATTTGAATTGGTAAAAAATAAAAGTTGTTTAATATTATTATTTATATGATTAAGTGAATGGCATTGAACTGATAGCATCATTATTTATAGAAAATTATTATATGATTATATTAATTATTAAGGAGTGTGTATTTCATTAATGGGGGAAGGAAGGAATGAGAGTCTGAGGTTTAAAGGATTGGGAAATAAATATTTCCTTCCTGTAAGAATATATTGAGGAAATGTCATAAGAAAGGTTTATCTAGTCCTAATTCTAAATCCTTTTCTAGATGAAATTCGTTCTCAAAATCATTTCCTTGATTTATGCTCTCTGTTCTTGCAGCTTTTATATTTACTGGAGAACACAACTTTTTATCTGAACAGTTCGGAAGGTTGGGAGTTTGGTTTAGTAAATGCAGATTAACGTTAGCATCTGGTATACCAGGATGATAACTAGAATTTATCAAAAGTTGAGCGAAATCTGGGTCGTGCAAATGATCGATAATGGTTTGTCCTGATTCATCCCAAATATTTTGATGTACTTGAAGGTCTTGGGTGTTTTGAGTGTCTTGAGCCTGTTGAGTCTGTTGAGGCCGTTGAGTTTCTTGTAATGGTTGTCTGACGAAATTTCGAAAATCCTGTATTTCTACATATACCAATTGTTTCAATACTTCTAAATCATTAATCTTTTCAAAACTCAGTTCAACTTTCTCTGTACAAATGGGCTCATCTTCAGGATCATGCCATATAGAAAGATATGGATGTAATAATGCTTCATCTACCGTTATTCTTACTTCTGGGTCAAATGTTAACATCTTTTCTAATAAATCCAGAGCTGCTGGATTAGCAGTTGGAAAGATGCTTTGAAATGGAATTTTAGGAATATTACCTAACTTTCGTATATAATCTTGGACATTTTTTGATCCAATTCTTTGTAAAGTTTGAGTAGGAGGAGTACCTAGAATTTGAAGTACTCTATTCAATTGGTTGACGTAATCTTTGCCTCTAAATATTGGTTCTCCACCTAATAATTCTGCTAGAATACATCCTGTAGACCATACATCGATAGCCTTTGAATAACCTTCATAACTTAACATTATTTCAGGTGCTCGATACCATCTTGTGGCTACATACTCTGTTAAAAATTGATTATTTTTGGAAGAGTCCTCTGAATAACCTCTTGATAAACCAAAGTCACAGACTTTTAACTGGCAATATGCATCAACCAGTAAATTACCTGGTTTTAAATCACGATGCAGAACACCAGCGGAATGTATATATTTTAATGCACATAAAATTTGATATATGAAGCTTTGATAATGAGAGTCTGTTAATTCTTGTCTTGACTTAATAATCTGATGCAAATCACAATCCATCAATTCTTCATAAATATATATTCCTGTAAAATTTTCATTACTGTTTAATACAATATCCATATCATACAGACAGATGATATTCTTGTGACCTCTGAAATGACGCAATAGTTTCATTTCACGTAATGCTCTTTTACATAATAAAGTATTACTAAACCCATTTATTATTTTTTTAATAGCTACATTTGTTTCTTCTAATGCATCAATAAAATTAGCTGAGCACACCAAACCATATGCACCATGTCCAAGCTTTTTTTTTAAACGAAATCTCTTGTCAATTATAAAATCTTGATTCAAGACCTTGAAACAGTGTCTTTCTATATCAAGATTGTTAGCATTACTCATATTAATATTATCATTATTATTGCTATTTGACATGGTACATCTAGCAATCACAATTTAATGCGATATTGTGGAGAGCACTTGTAGTATTTTATAGTCTTTTTATTACCACATTACTGGCAAGAAAGTAAAAGAGGAAAACCTACGTATACATACACGCCAAATTACAATTAAGGAAATACAATGAAGTTAAGAAATCCAAAAAAAACGTAATATATCAGGTTCCTTTTATGTAATGAGTTTAAGTTGCCATTACAACATTTTAAAGAGTTTCAATGTTGTATATTTCAGAATAAAAAGAACCTGCATTATTTTTCTTTAAGCTGGCACAGTTAGTGAGTTCGAAAAGTTTCACTAGTAAAAAAAGCTCGCAGAAACAAGAAAATACGGATATCTTGGTCAAATTTTTGAAACTATAACCTCTCTCCAGTCTGATAATATTTAAATAGTTTCAATCTACAATAAGCCCGGTTGATTTACTATTTTTAGCACCAAATGCGTAACTGACGATGGCTTCAAATATTAATGAACAATTCCAGAGATGGCTAACTTTCTCCCACAATCCAAAAAAAAAACATGAAAAGTTATTGCATCACCTATATCGACATATTCTATGGGCATTAATGTGTTTTGTTGTACTTTTCGTGCTGAGATCCAACGATGAAAAAATTTTCACCAGTGAAAACTTCGCAGACCTGTCCGATTTTAGACGCTAGAGCAATCCAATCTAACGACCGATGTCGAAACGTCAACCACAACGAGTTCAACGACAATGCTGGGTGTATCTAAGGGAAAACAGTGTATTATTGTTATTATTGTTATTAGTATTAGGAGGCTAATTTAATTGGGACACTTTCCAATTTCCCAAAGGATATCGATTACTAAAAAAGTGAGGGAAGTATGCGACTTCAGTCCAATTTTGGTAATAGAAATATGTATTATCTGAAATAAATTTCCCTCTTAGTCCTACGTGTTCTTACAAAACTAAAAATACACAAATCCTTGAACCTCGACAGTGTACATAAATCTAATAATATTTATATCAGTTGCCTTCGGGATTGTATCAAACAGAATAAAGTAACAGAACTGAATAAAATTTTAATTGTCGAACATCAACAATTGTTATATTACTGATTTTCAGGTTATTTAACTAAAAATTACATCATTTCTCCTTTTCTTTTCTTTTTAACTTTCATTTTTAGTAATCGAAATACTGTGTATTGTTATCATTCATACTCTTGATAGAATGCATCAATTACTATAAAATAAAACCAAGAATATATCACCAACGCCTCTTTCAAAGGGTCTTTGAATGAGAATTTCATTAAGACTAGTCCATCTCGTGTTTTATATGCAATAAATAGTAACAAAAAATAACCTTTACCATTCTTTATACAAACATACATGGTATAACTCCGATTAACTAGTTTATCAAAGTGATATAGGTTTTCTTATGTCTTGGTAACGTATACACCATTCTGATCGACATTACCAACATCGCTTTCCATATCAATTAACTAGGTAATTTTTTCCTAAACATCTTCCCTATTATTTCTTGATACTCACTTTAAATTCTAGAAAGGTTATGTTTGTAGTTGAATTCTAGAAACAGAGGAACAAATATATAGTATTGTTCAATTACTAGTTATATAGGTAATGGGAATTGGTAAGTATTATGTTTATTGAGAAAAGGTTATATCTGTGAATAGGTATATCTTAAGCTATATAAAACTGTTTTATATTGACGAATGCTTGTGTTTCAACATAACAAGTGAGAACTTACTTGTATTTCTATGTTATCTAGTAATGTTCATTAGTAATAGTGGATTTCATAAATGAAATGTATTTTTCTAGTTTAATTAACAAGTGAATTTACAAAACCTATCGCTATGGGCAGTCTGTTGAGCTTTATACTTCACAAAGTACATATCACGTATACATTAGGAGTGCAATCCTACTAATTGTATTAACATGGTATATTGTTTCATCCATATAATTTGCAATAGTTGACCTATTTGTATCCGTATTACTTCGTTTAGCCGCCTACGTTGATGAAAGTCATTTTTTGACAGTAAATCCTTGTCCGGTACCGCCCTGGATGTACCGGACATTTTTGTCGCTAAATTTTGTGAATTTTTTTTTTTTTTTTTTTTTGCACGAAGGAATTAATTTTTGAAATTTTATTTTGACATACAGTGTAAATTACTCATTTTCTGCACTTATTGTGTTGAAATTATTTTATTCAATTTCGTTAGTCACATGGAATGCTTGGTACTATGAATTTACAGCAGGAGAATTGTAACATGTGTACTCGGCATTTGCCTGGTAATTGCTTGAGAGGAAGAGAAAATGGTTAAGTAACGGTTATTAAATTTATTCAATTTTCATTTTAATGCAGGTTGGGGAAGGAATTATTCAAGAAATGAATTAATTAATGAATGGTTTAATTAGTTTGAGGAAGAAAATTTTTTTATAGCGATGTGTTGCTAACAGTTTCACGTATTCTTTAAAATCTTGGAAGAGTCTTCAGTAATACGGCGTTACGATATTAATACAGGCTACTATTTTATAAAACAGTGCGTAACTTATACTATATCATCTTTGCGATATTGAAAAATATTTTATTAATACAACCAAAAAAAAAAATTCAAAAAGTGAAAAATTAATTAGTTATAAGAACAATTGTTAAAAAATTGAACTGTTTTTTTTTTATTTCTATTGAATAACAGATAAGTACCCTAATATAAGATAAGATAAGATATTAAAATATATATATATTACATAGGCAGATAGATATAGATATATTCAGACGATGTCAAGACAATTTACAAGTACTGATGCTGAACGAGGTGCTTCGTTCGTCTATTCTACTAGTGCTGGGAAAACAGGTTTATATATACCAGCAGATTATATTCCATCAAATAGAAATAGTGTCATATTAGATGAAAGTGAAGACTCATGTAATTCAGAAGCAGAAGATCATTCACCACAGGTGTTTGACTCAAATGATAGATTTCTTGACAATATGAGTGATATAATTGTTAATGAAGGTGAAAATGCATCCCTTTTAACTAGAACTAGTTCAAGACATAACGAAAATGAAATAACAGGATATGAAACTTTTGATTCATTGAAAAGACAAGATAGAAAGTCATTATCAAAAAGCCTTGTTGACCAAGAAAGGGATTTATTATTAGACAATAAAGTTAATATTGATGAAGAACCCCCTTGTCAAAATGATGTTACATACATGTACAAAAATATCGATGACGAAGAATCAAGAAATGTCATGCAAGCATGGGAATGTGCTATTCAATCTGGGAAACAAATTTCAACATCATATAGAAGAGAAGGTAAAACTTTAGCAACGAATGCATTCCCATTGATTTTCACATTCCTTTTACAATATTCATTATCATTAGCATCAATCATCTCTGTCTCTCATATTGGTACAAGAGAATTAGGAGGTATAACCTTAGGTTCCATGACAGCAAACATCACTGGTTTTGCAGCTATCCAAGGTTTATGTACCTGTTTAGACACTCTATGTTCACAAGCATATGGTGCAAGAAATAATCATTTAGTTGGTGTCTTAGTTCAAAGATGTGCAATTATAACAATTATAGCATTTTTACCAATGATTTATGTCTGGTGGTTTTGGTCTGAATCACTTCTAGCTTTAATCATTCCAGAACGTGAGCTTTGTAAGATTGCTGCTAATTACTTAAGAATAACAGCATTTGGTGTTCCTGGATTTATCATATTTGAATGTGGTAAAAGATATTTGCAATGTCAAGGTATTTTCCATGCATCCACTATCGTATTATTCGTATGTGCACCATTAAACGCATTGTTGAATTATGTATTAGTTTGGAGTCGTCCATTTGGTATTGGGTATCTTGGTGCTCCAGTTTCAGTTATGATAAATTACTGGTTAATGGCAATCGGATTAATTCTTTATGCCAAAATGACAAAGCATGATGCAAATCCAATGAAATGTTGGAACGGTATCATTAAGCGTCATCAATTATTTAAAAATTGGCAGAGAATGTTTAGTTTAGCATTACCAGGTATAATTATGGTTGAAGCTGAATTTTTAGGTTTTGAAATTTTGACAATATTTGCATCTCACTTAGGTGAAGATGCCTTAGGTGCACAATCAATCGTATCCACTGTTGCAGCTTTAGCTTATCAAGTTCCATTTTCTATTTCAGTTGCTACAAGTACAAGGGTTGCCAATTTTATTGGAGCTTCATTGCATGATGCTTGTATCATCACATGTAAAGTGTCTTTGTTACTATCATTTGTCTGTTCATCAATGAATATGTTCGTTATATTTAATTTCAAAGAAAAAATTGCAAGGTTATTTTCAACCGAACCTGAAGTTATAGATTTAGTCGTTTCGGCTTTACCATTATTAGCGTTCATGCAATTATTCGATGCCTTCAATGCTTCAACAGCAGGCTGTTTAAGAGGACAAGGTAGACAAAAGATTGGTGGTTATATTAATATATTTGCATTTTATTGTATTGGTATTCCAATGTCCTACACGTTAGTATTCCATTTTAAGATGGGGGTTCCAGGTTTATGGATGGGTATCATATGTGCATTAATTACTATGAGTATATGCCAAAGTTACGCTGTCTTCCACATCGATTGGCATGACATTATTGAGTCATGTAAACGAAGAAATTCAGAGACAGTTGTTCCAACTGTTTAATACAGTACTACACATTTAGATACATTCTTAGAAGCAATTTTTTAATTCTACATTTCGTAGTAATTTTCAGTGAAAAAATTCGATTTTAATAAATTGTTTCTATATTTATTTCATTTATACACTTCATATATAGCTATTTTTTTTAATAGCATCCTTTTATAAAAAGAAAAATTTTTATTATTTAGTGTAATTAAACAAAACTGCAAAATTTCTATAATTAAATAAATGTGTATAAATGTTACGATTTCCTTTAAATTAATAAAAATACGTATATAATAATTATGATAATTTACAAAATTTTTTATCTTAATAATAAATACAAAAAAAACATTTGAACCAATGATAAATTTTTATACTTATTTTTTAGATTTTTTAGTAGTTGATTTTGAATCATCAGATTCAGTTTCATTTAACTTTCTCTTTGCAGCACCAATTTGTTTAGCAAAAATGGTACCAACTTCTTGTGGATTAGCGATTTCCATTAAAGCTTTATCGAAAGTAGATAATTGAACGTCGATACCATCGATATTTACTAAATCAGGTTTCTTTTCATCCTTTGAAATATTTTCAGTCTTGGAAGCAATTTCTTCTAAGACACTATCGTTATAATATAATGGTAGAACAGGAGAATTATTTGATTTAATGAAAATGGATCTAATTTTAAAAGTAGTTAATAAATTTTTAATAATTAATTCGATATTTTCTGATAAATCCTTTGAATTATACCATTGCAATTTACCTAAATGTACATTTGAAGTATTACCTCTTGGTAATTTCATTGGTAATTGATTCAAGTAAACTTTTTTAATGCTATTAGTTAATGATTTTAATGAGAATTGTTTTGCTGAATGAGTCCTTATTGAAATTGGAGTTGTTTCAATTTTATCATATGCTTTACCACCTAATAATTTTGGTAAAGTTGTTATTATACTATCATCAGCTAAAATCAATGAGAAATCAGAGATGAAAGCTCTTCTAGTTTCATAAGCTTTATATTTAGTTTTCAAATCTTTACCACAAATGATTTCATCAACAGTAATACCGGATTCATTTAATTCATCGAATAAATCATCTTGAGAAATTTTATTTAAATCAGAATCTTTTAAAATCAATAAAGTTTTAAAGTCTTTTACATCTGTAACACTTGCTTCTTTCCATAACTTGTATAATGAATGTTTTATATCTAATAATTTTAATTTAAAATTTTTACTTGAACCAGTAAATGAACTATTATTCACTACGATTAATTGTAATAAATCATTTAATTCAATGTCATCGCCTAACAAACTTGTCTTTTTTTCAGAATCTTCATCAGCTTTGGATGCAACGAACTTCTTCAATTGTTCTACAGCACTAATGATTCTTTCCTTTGGTACATCAGTAGAATCAACAGATTTTTTAACTTGTTTCTTACCAGGTTTTGGTGATGAGGCAGCTGGAGATGCTGATGCCTTCTTGGATGCAGAACGAGTGCTCTTTCTTCTTGGAGTAGTTTCAGCCATTGTTATTATGCAGTCTTCTCCTACGGATAATGTTCAAAATAGACAACTATAAATGATTATATTATCTATATTATTTACTTATTTACTACACAAACCCAAGTAATCCTACAATAAATACATTTTACTTTTAAATAAAATTTTTCACCACAGATAATTCTCACAGAAAGAGAACTGAAAAATTTTTGGCAAAAGCTCATCGCATCGATTTTTTTCGAAAAAAAATTTAAAAAGTGTTTTCCGTGGAAAGTGACTGCAATTTCCAAAATAATAAACGTCGAAATAAGAACTGTGAAGTATAAAGTATCTACTTAAGAGAGATGCTGATGAATGTGTTTGGAAGTTGTACTTGTAGGATATATATTTCAGTGTGTAGTATAGTGCAGTGTGGGCAGCGTATTAATCAAGATTAGTGTGTTGCGATGGGTAAAAGAAAGAAGTCGTCCAGAGGACCAGCCAAGAAGTTGGTACAAAAATTAGATACAAAATTTAATTGTTTGTTTTGTAATCATGAAAGATCAGTATCATGTACTTTAGATAAGAAGAACAGTATTGGGTCGTTGACTTGTAAGATCTGTGGACAAAATTTCCAAACAAATATCAATGGTTTGTCACAACCTGTTGATGTATACAGTGATTGGTTTGATGCTGTAGAAGAAGTTAATGCTGGTAGAGGTAGTGAATCAGAAGGAGATGATGATGATGATTCAGAGAGTGATTACGAAAGTGATTCAGATGCAGGTGGAGCCAATGCCAATGGCAATAGCAATGAACCTGTGGATTCCGATGAAGAAGAATTGGAATCTGATGAAGAAAAAGTAGGATCAGTTAAAAGAGGGAGAGGTACATTAGTAGATAGTGATGATGAATAATAATAACACTACTAATAAGAATAATAAAAAAAAAACACAACCACAATCCAACAATTTATAATGTCCCCTTTCCATTTACATAGATATATACAAATGTATGTGTAATTTAATCTAATAATATTATGAACTTAACTAAAATAGAAACTAAAAAAAAGAAAACAGTAGTAGAATAGATAGATTTCAAATAAATGATTGAATAAATAAAAATAAAATGGAATAAGTATTTAAAAGAGATTATAATATAATAAAAAAATAGTATAAAATAATAATTATAGTAATAATAAAAGGAATATCATGTTAAAAATGAGAAAGAGAATGACATGTAGTTATTCTCTTTTATCTTTAATAGGGAAGGGGGCGGAAGGTGTATGTCTGTTTTGTAAAATGTTCTTAATATTTTATTTTGTTTAATGAGCTTCTTTTGATTCAGCACCTGTGAATAAAACTTCTTTCAATGGGACACCTAATTCTTCTCTAACATCTTTTAATTCATCAAGATAAGCATTGTATTGATCTTCATTTTCTACTTTATATTTCAAAGCTTCGAATACTCTAATAGCAGTTGGTAGATCATTTACTCTTCTTGCAGCTCTTACAGCTTTTTCAATAACGACAGGAGCAGGAACTAAATCGTAAGAGAAACAATTGTTCAATACTCTTTGAACTTCAAATAAATCATAAGCTTCATCGAATTCTTTTTCGTATCTAGCAGTAAATTCTTCAAAAGTTTCATCATCATGTTGATCAGAATATTTTCTTACTTGTAATCTGTTAGCATTGACATTAACCAATCTGTTAGACAATGGAGTGACAATAGCTCTTGAAGTGTATATACTTCTTCTTAGAATAGGGGTTCTGAATACCGATCTTGACAGCATTATAGTTGGGTTTATGATAAATTTTATGTATATGGGGATTGTGATTGATTGTTTGAAACGAATAAAAGAAACTGCAAACAAACACAAACTATTAAAAAAATACTAAAAGTATATATCTATTCTGTATATATACATATATATATATAAATATAAGTTTGTCTGGGGGATAGGAACGTTTCTTACTTGCTCAGTTTGTTCAGTTTGGTCTTCCAGATCTCAATTGAAACAGTAACTGAATCTCATCAGTGGATGTTGGATGTTGGATGTTGGATGTTTCTCACCATGAGCTTGCATTGCATCTTACCAGAAACCTTCAAAGGTTGTCTGTTGTTTGTTGTTCTTGTTCTTGTTGCCAGTTTGACCTTTAACGTTCACTTTGTTTCTTTACGCTGTGGGAAGGGAAGGGGAAAAAGCGGGAAAGATTTTAACGGCGTTAGTGGTAGTGCGGGTTGTGATTGGTTCGTGGTGGGTGATGGGATCTGGGGTAATACCATTTGGACTGCCGTAATGTGAGTAGTGGATGGTGGGATATAGTTATTAATTATGCATTGATGCTATGCTAGTGGTGTGTTATACAGTTATATATATATATATATGTGTGTGTGTGTGTAGATTGAGGTTCTGTTTACAAGTGGACGTCTTTGCCGCTGGCGAAACTTATCAACATGTAAAAATTTAATGCAGATACCATTAACCATAAGGATACTGCCATTATGGTGGTGAACCAGTTGTTACTCATGTCTTTGTATTCGATATCCGACATATCTTCCTCCAGATTGTTGTCATTGTTGTCTTCTTCCATGGCAACGCCAGTACTGGCTGTCCCCATGTCATGTAATTGTATGAATTCTTCTGGAGTGCCTTTGTAATTATCTTTCTTCATGGCACTTCTATTGGAATGGTGTTTTGTTCTGCCTTCTCTTTTACTGATCTCTACACTCATGATCTTCTTATTACTGGTGAAATATAACAATGGTGCAGACACAAATGGTAATAATAAAGATAATACTACTTGAGATGCATTCAATGCACCGGATAATCCATTTCTACCAGCAACAAGTACTAATATCAAACATGGGGTGATCGCAACAGCTCTAGTGGCAGATCTTCTCAATGCTGGTGGGACACTCCAATTTAGAAAACCTTCACTAACCATTTGTCCACTTAATGTACAAACGATACCTGCACTTTGTCCAGAAAATAATAATGCTAACACAAAGATTATACCTGCACTCTTTGATAACGTTTCACACAATAATTTATAAATGGAAAATAAATCTGCTTCTCCTGCGTCTTGCGACGTACCGTATAATGTGGCACCTGAAACAATTAGTATTGAACAATTAACAAATAATGCTACTGTAAATAATGATACTAATAATTCAGCCATTGTATAATTTAAAGTTTCATTAATTGCCTCAAAGGATGGTTTATAATTATCATGATTATTTTCAACATCATCTTCATCAGGTTTATAATTACCATGTGTAATATCAAAATCTCTTAATCTTGGTTGTACAACACCAGATCCTAAATATAATGAATGTGGCATAACTGTAGCACCTAGAATGGCTAAACTTAAATATAATCCATCACCTTCAAATACTGCTTTACTAGGTAAAAATCCTGAAAATATATCTTTGGCAGATCCTAAATCTGCATAAAATAATTCAATACCAAAACAAATTACAGTTAATACAACTAATAATGAAACAAATGCTTCAAACCATCTGATTAGATGTAATGAACCGTTTGGTTTATATGCCATTAATACAATTAATACATCAACAACTGTTAATACAACACCTAATCCTAACGGCACATCAAATAAAATATTTAATGCAATGGCTGTACCAACAACTTCTGCTAAATCTGTTGCAATAATTGCTACTTCGGCTAAAATGTATAAAGTGATATTAACTCTAAATGGTAAATGTTTCTTACAATTTTGTGCTAAATCTAATCCTGTTACTGCTCCTAATTTTGCGCATAAACATTGCCAAAATGCAGCCATTAAATTTGAAACTAATACAGAAAATAATAATTTATATTTATGAGCAGAACCTGCTGCTACTGCTGTACTATAATTACCTGGATCCATATATGACACAGATACCATTAAACCTGGTCCAATAAATTTTGCATATTTTCTTAGCATTACAAATAATTTAATACCTGATTCAATAGGAAGATTTTCATTATGAGGATGGTCATTATCATTAACATTGTTTTCAAAACTTAATGAGTCAATTTCAAAATCATTATCATCATTTAATCTATTAGTTTGTCGTTCATTCATTTGCCCGCTTACCTCATCATTCTTAAGAGGTTCGTACTTTCCTGTACTCATGTCGTTGTAGTATATATAAATAAATAATAGATCTATAATCTAGTGTTTCTTGTTTGCTTTGATATGCTTTTATTTTTTTTTATTTTGTGTTATTCCTTTATATTACACTTTATTTTTATCTTGATGATCTCTTTTCTAATATGGAAAATAAAAACACCTGGCCAGCTGAAAAAGCAAGGATAACTCTATGGTTGAAGAGTAACTTTGTGAATTAGAAAAAAATCCTTTGTTGTCAAGAGTCTTGTATATAACGTAGTATAAATATATCTACAAATAAAGTGTTTACATCAATCATAACTTATACAACTTGTCATTAAAAACATTACATGATGACAATCTTTTGGTGTCTTTTTTTGACAAATCCTAATTTATGTTTTTTTAATTTTTTTTGGCTTTTTTTAATTTTTTTTTTTTCACAAAATTTCTGAGTTTGAGATTAAGCCACACATACAAAAAAATAACCATTTTTAGTATGATAGAGGTTAAAAGTAGTCATGTTACTCATGATGTATTCAACCATTACTTATGAAGAAGGTATAATATTTTAGAGAGGGGATGTGGGGAGAAAAGAAAAATCTATGAAAAGTTTATTTTGTATACTACGTATATAATTGGTATTAGGATACTTATTCAGAACCTTTCAATGCAGAGGAAATTTGTTCGACAACAGGTCTAATGATATCTTTTTTATTTGGAACCATATGACCACCTGGATGTTCAAAGGCTTTCAAAAGTTCAGTATTAGCTGGTAAAGCTTTTTCATATATGTTATATAAATATTTAGATCTTTCACACGGGACAGCTTGATCAGAAGTACCGTAGATAAATAACATTTTTGTTTTACTATCTGGGTTAGCTTTGAAACCGTCTTGGAATTTTTCAGTGATTCTCAATTGATCTGCATTAGCTGGATCTGGTTCTGTGAATGAATAACCAGAAATAATCAAACTAACTTTAAATTCAGGATGGTCCGGTACTAATTGAGTAATCTTGTTTGTAATAATAGTTGACAATGCAGCACCTTGTGAAAACCCAACAATACCATCGTATGGACCATTTTCCTTGATATGTTCAGATACAGCGTTAATTGCATCAGTCAAATCTAATTCTTTGGAGATTTCACTATGTACAAACCAAGCTTTATTAACTTGGGCATCTAAAGTAGCTTGCCATTTTTCATCATCCATTTCAAAAGGTAAATCGTCTTTACCTAAAATAACAGTAGCATCAATATAATCACATTGAATATCTTCCTTTTTTAATAGTTTTCTAATCCCAGAAGATTTTTCAGAGAAAACTTTACCGTTTTGTAAAAAACCGTGTAAGAATAATAATTTTGGAGTAGTATGAACAGGCATCATTAGTGGAGACATTGTATGTTGAGGTCCTAATTCCAGGGTCTAGTGATTCTACAAGAGTAACACCACAACTAGATACATATATATCTACTCTTATTTATATTATTTTTTTCGAAACTGTTAAAACATTTTTCCAAAAATTCGATGAGACCCAAAAAATCCAACGGACAACGAATTATATCACCGGTTTCTACAGTGATTTCTATGTAGAATGGAAAAGAATTTCGAGCGAAATATTCAATTTCGAGCAATAAAAATAAATATATGACGTATAACTTACTGACGAACCATAGAAACGAAAAGTAAAATGTTATGAGAATATTCTTTATGCAGTTATGAGAGTATGCCATACATTCAACAACTACTACTTGTTGTAGGCTATGGTGGAATAACTTTTTTCTTTCAGTTTTCTCATTCCATTATATGAATTTCTTCATAGTTACCATTATTTTTTGGTAACTATGTGAATTTCGATTGTAACACAAAAAAAATATGAGAACGATTTCTTAAAGGTGAGAGATGGATGGTTCGACGACAGTAAAGGAATATCTGACATCTGGCATCTGTACTTGGTAAAGGAAGTGTATATATGTCAGTGTATTATGTGTTTGTATATGTGGGAACTGAATTTAGGATGACTAGATCTACTCTATATAGACAATCATATATTCGGTAATTATGAAGTTAACGATTGTATTGACTGTTTTATTCATGGTATTGCAGTTAACAAAGTAAGTGTTTCTATTTTATGTAACTAAGAATTTGTGTGCATTGTAATAATTTACTAACATCATAAATATATAGAGGTTCAGATACAATGGGTCGTGAGGTGTTGCCTACTAATGTAAAACCTTTTCATTATGATTTAACTATACACCCTGATCTTAATACGTTCAAATATGTGGGTAAGGTACAAATATATTTACAAGTCAAAGATGATAATGTAGATATCATCAAAATAAATGCAGTAGAATTAGAAGTTTCAAATGTTATGATCAGGAGTTCTAATGATGACATTAAAGCAATAAAAATCATCAACGATGATAAATTACAAGTTTTACAAATAGAGTTTCCAAATGGTACAATGAAAAATCAACGATACGTTATGTTAAGTATTGATTTTAATGGCAAATTAAATGAAAATATGGTAGGTTTCTATCGAGCAAAATATACAGATCAAATCACAAAAGAACTTAAATATATGGCAACCACTCAAATGGAACCGACAGATGCACGAAGAGCATTCCCATGTTTCGACGAACCTAATTTGAAAGCAACATTTGCAATAACACTAATATCAGATAAAAAATTTACCCATTTATCTAACATGAATGTTCATTCAGAAATTATTAAAGAGAATAATACAAAAGTTACCGTGTTCAATAAAACACCAAGAATGTCAACTTATTTAGTTGCATTCATTGTGTCAGAACTAAAATATGTTGAATCAAATGACTTTAAAATTCCAGTAAGAGTATATACTACTCCAGGAAATGAAATATACGGTAAATATGCATTGAATCTGACAGTGAAGACTTTAGAATTTTTTGAAAATACTTTTAATATATCATACCCATTACCAAAATTAGATAATGTCGCAGTTCATGAATTTTCTGCAGGGGCAATGGAAAACTGGGGTTTAATTACATATAGGGTGATTGATTTACTAGTTGATGAAGAGAATACTACACTTGAACACATTCAAAGAGTATCGGAAGTTGTTCAACATGAATTGGCTCATCAATGGTTTGGGAATTTAGTTACAATGGATTGGTGGGAAGGACTTTGGTTAAATGAAGGTTTTGCAACATGGATGTCTTATTATTCAGGCAATACCTTCCAAAAAGATTGGAATCTTTGGCAACATTATGTAACAGGGACTCTGCAAAGTGCATTAAATTTAGATTCCTTAAGATCATCCCATCCTATTGAAGTTCCTGTTAAAAATATAGAAGGATTACACCAAATATTTGATGCAATTTCATATTCAAAGGGCTCCTCAATATTGAGGATGATTTCAAAATGGCTGGGAGAAGACGTTTTTATAGAAGGAATTTCTTTGTATTTAAATAAATTTAAGTATAAAAATGCCAAAACGGAAGATTTATGGGAAGCATTGGCAATATCATCTGGAAAAGATGTCAGTAAGGTAATGGAAATTTGGACTAAAAAAGTTGGTTATCCAGTAATCAATGTAAAAGAAAGAAATAATGAGATTACAATTACTCAAGATCGATTTTTAATTACCAATGATATTGAAGATTCAGAAAATGAAACAATATATCCAATCTTTCTATTACCAAAAAATGAAAGTGGGGTTGATAATTCATTGATATTCCATGCAAAGTCCATGCAGTTAACACTACGTGATTCCACTTTTTTTAAACTTAATGCAGACCAGTCTGGAATGTATATAACGTCTTATTCGGATGAGAGATGGGATAAACTAAGTACTCAACAACATTTATTATCAATAGAAGATCGTGCAGGGTTAGTAGCAGATCTCAAATCGCTATCTTTAGCAGGCAATACTTCCACCATAACTTTTCTAAAATTTATATCAAAATGGATAAATGAAGAATCCTTCGTCGTATGGGGTCAGATTATAAACAGTATATTATTTTTGAAATTAACGTGGTTATTTGAACCAGTAAACGTTCAACATTCTTTGAATATCTTCATTCAAAAATTAATATCAAAAAAACTATATGAACTAGGTTGGAATTTTGAGAATAATGATTCATTTGAAATTAAAAAATTAAAGGTTATATTATTCAATACAGCATGTATAGCAGGAGATTCCGAGATTGAGAAAATTGCGTTAGATATGTTTTCAAGGTATAGTAAAGGTGATAAAAAGTCAATACCTGTAGTGCTAAGATCAACTATATTTGACGTCGCTGCAAGTAATGGTGGTGTTAAAACCTACGATAAATTGTTCAAAGTTTATAAACGTTCTCTTGATAGCGACGAAAAACTCTCCGCCTTAAGAAGTTTAGGTAGATTTAGAGAACCTGAATTGATCCAAAGAACCCTTAAATATCTTACTGATGGGAATATACTGAATCAAGATTTATATATTCCAATGCAAGGTTTAAGGACACATAAAGAAGGTCTTGAAGCTTTATGGGATTGGCTACAAAAAAATTGGGATAATCTCATAAAAATATTACCTCCTGGATCATCAATAATGAGTTCAATAATTGCAATCAGTACATCTGGATTTACATCACAATCAAGACTAACAGAAGTGAAAAACTTTTTTGCTAATAAATCAGTCAATGGATTTGACAAAATCATAGCACAATCGATAGATACAATCAGTACTAAATCTCAATGGATTCATAGAGATCGGGATCTAGTGAAAAATTATCTTCAAGATTGCGGCTATCTCACATAAAATGGTTTATTTCTTTTAAATCCGTTTAGTTTATTTTTTTTTGCATCAAAATAGCTTAAATAAATTTCAATACAGATAGATATACTCTTCGTAAAATATAGCCACTACAGTGAAGTGCAGTGTACTGTCATGTGTGAATAGTTCACAACTGATACATCCCAGTTTAAACTAATCCTTTTAATAACTAAGTAACCAAACTTGTTCCTCTTCGTTAACGATTTTTCGAATCGATATTAATTTATCCGAGAATTTAGGTTAATGACGCATGAACAATGGAGTTGCTAAAAAGTTTTTACTCATCACATAAAGAAAGTGAGATTCTAAAAGATTATTTAAGGTGATTGTTCTATGTCGTCTTGAACATTCTAAACTATTAGATCAAGATACCTGATATTTAAGATAATGACTGTGAATCTGTTGGAAATTGAAGAATTTATATGTAAGCTTGCGGTAGAGAAAGTAGGACCAATCATCAAATCGAAGTCTGGTACTCAGCAGAATTATGATTTGAAAACTGGATCAAGAAGAGTTGATATTGTAACAGAAATTGACAAACAAGTAGAAGTATTGATTTGGGAATCTCTAAAAAGTAAGTATCCTAATTTTAAATTTATTGGAGAAGAAAGTTACGTTGAAGGTGAAACTAAAATTACTGATGACCCAACATTTATTGTTGATCCTATAGATGGTACAACAAATTTTGTCCATGACTTTCCATTTAGTTGTACGTCGATAGGACTAACTATAAACAAAAAGCCAGTTGTGGGAGTTATTTATAACCCTCATCTTGATTTACTGATATCTGCCTCTGAAGGAAATGGGATTAAAGTCAACGGTCAATTTTTCGATCATAAAAAGAAGCTAGAATCAATGGGTCCTTTAGTTTTAAATAAGTCAGTTGTTGCTTTACAACCGGGATCTGCTAGAGAAGGTAGTAATTTCACCTGCAAGATGGCAACTTATCAGAATCTATTGTCATGTGATAAAGGTTTTGTCCATGGTTTCAGAAACCTGGGATCTTCCGCAATGACCTTAGCATACATCGCAATTGGTCGTCTAGATAGTTATTGGGATGGTGGGTGTTATTCATGGGATGTCTGTGCTGGTTGGTGTATTTTAACTGAGGCAGGTGGTCGTGTAGTTGGTGCTAATAATGGTGAATGGAACATTGAAGTGGATAACAGAAGTTATTTAGCAATAAGAGGTTCCAATGGAACAGAAGAAGAACAAAAAAAGTATATCACCGATTTTTGGTCTAATGTAGAGGGTGAATTAAAATATAAATGATAAAAATAGTATTAAAAAATAAATTTATATACTAAATAAATAATGAAATAGATAAATAATAGTGAATTATATCAATTGTAAAGGTAAAGACAACCATCGTGACCCCATAATCCAAAGACACCTACCATAGGCATCCATCCTTCACCACCACCGTATTGGTCACATAATTCGATAGCTTTTTTCAAACGTTCTTCTTCAACAGGTTTACCAATTGAAAATCCACGAATACATAGCATACCTTGTCTCGATGAAGCTTCTAAATCAGGATTAGCATCTGTATCCACAAATTTACCTTCTAATGAAGTTGATAATGTTCCAAACAAAGTTACAGTATCATCGACTGATTTTGGTAAGACTCTATAATCGAAATAATTTGTTGCAGCCATTGGGCCCATAACAATGTAAGGACAATATAATTCTGAAACAACTCTTGAACCAAAGTATGCTCTTACTATATTCAAATCTTCAGTAGTAAAAGCAGTTTTGCTACCTTTTTTCATCTTTGGAATAGCGTTGTGTAATGATGAAGCCATTTGTGGGTTACTTATTTCATTGGCAACATATATACACCTTATTCTATCAATATTTGGCGAAGCAAATGGAGAGTTTAATTGAGCTAATTTTGTCATAATACCTTCACTCAATAGGGTAGTAGACCATGAAAGTTTTAATTTGTTTAATAAACCATTACCAGTGGCCTTTTTGCTCTCAGCAACAACTTTGCTTAAATCATTTTTTTGAATAAATAATAAGGTAGGTTGTTCATTAGACGTCAAAGAGTATTCTTTAACAAAGGAAACGGAACCACCAAGAAGTAAAACACCAAAAATTTTATTCCAAATTTGAATGCTAGACGCAGCGTTAGCTAAAGAACCAACAATAGTTAATTCATCAGCTGGGGTAAGTTCATTATCTAATGGGAAATTTTTAATAAATGCAGATAAACTACTTACTAAACCCATTTGAGTGAAGCTAGCGGTTTCGTTCCATGGAGATGTGACATTTAAAAATGGTTTAAAATCATCAGATTTATCATCAGGAGTAGTATAGTCAAATTTACTGTCAGATTCAAAAGAATTTATTAATTCATCCCAAGCTTTGATATTAAATTCAGGGTTTAAATTAGAAGGTTTCTTTGATAATACATCACAAACAATGATTAATTTGTACCAAGTTTCACTACCGTTTAATAATTTAAAAGAATTCCAAGAATCAACCACTAAGACATCAATATCTTCAATTCTCTTACGTGGTACAGAACTCAAAAAATGAGGATAGATATTATTTCTAATAGAACCCATCATTGCGGCCAATGTGATCACAAACCCTTGTAAAGTAGATGTAGTGAAAGCTATACCGATTTGTTTATAATCAGAAGATAAATGTTTTTCTAAAATGTTTAATGCCATACCATTTATTTCACTTAGAGTGTATTTTTTGTTATCATTAGTAAATGTGATGAAATTATTCTTGGCACCTACCATAATAGCATTCCATACATCACCAAAGTTACCATTTCTAAATTTATAGCCAATGGCTAAATTTAAACCAGTGGTCAACGGTAAACCATTTGGTACTAGGAAGTTTCTATAGTGTGCGGTTTCACCTTCATTACGTACACTAGCGATGGTAGACTGTTCAGTTAATGCAACATTGTCCAGATCTCTTTTCAATGGAAATATAACTGATGTAACGAACCAGTTACTAGCGATGAATAACACCACTAATGTTACCAACCACTGTGCCAAATTATATAAACCCATCTCTTGTCGATTGTGTATACTAATTGATCTCCTTTGATGCAGTTGGGATGGTCAGTAGTAACTTATATTAAAGTTTAAAAAAATACCTAGTTTTTATATTTATACGAAATAATTATGTCTATCACGAAAAGAATTACTAATCTTCTAAAAATATTGTTAAAACCGTTAATTGTACGTGAATTGAATTTACGAGAATCAAAGAGAACTAGTAACTTTCAAGGATAATTGAAAATACTTTTTCACTTCACTCGAAGTGTATTACTTGCATTGAAACATCTACACAATATTTTACAAAAAACTAAGTTTCTATTTCCAAGAGAATATGATTAATCGATCGTTTAGAGGTGATTATAGAAATCAAAACTTGCTAGCCCCTCCCTTTCAACAGAATGTAAGTTCCAATGGGTAAAGTAGTTTGATAAATAGGATTCTCACCCACTTTCATAACAGAGGTTATCATATTTGCTTCATAAATATATATTCCTTGTACACAAAAATTGACACTTTTTATCGTTCATTACATAGTAACTTAGTTAGTGAATACTTTTTTTTTTTCAAAATTTCTTTATGCGCAGTAAATAGTGAAAAATTATTTCTGGTGATGGTGCTTCGAGCAGTTAGTTAGCAGTGAGAAAGATAATATTAAAAAGATAGTTTCATCTGTCGATATCTTGAAGTTGAGAAGGTGGAGGATAGAATAGTGTGGAACAAATTGCGATGACAGGTAGTGCAAAGAGATCAGTGGTAGTGTTACCTAAGAAGATTACTGAAAACCAGTCAACAATCACTGTTTTTTCTTTACCACATCCTGCTAATAATATATCAAAGGGACGTGTAGTTTTAATTCAATCACAAGATGATCAAGTATATCAAGTACAATCGCATACTTTTAGCAAAGGGACCCGCTATAATAAGAAAGAAGATTTAGCTAACGATGTTTACCATTATACTTCTGATGGAACGCCATTGAAATCCACGGTATTCACTAATGAGAAGGATAGATCTGACGCGTATCTACTTGAAGATGGAGATTTCCAATTCTCTACAAAGTACGATATCGTATATAATTTGATCAGTTATTACTACAAGAACAGTACATCTAAGACCGAACAAGAGTATATACTTGAGGCTTCCAATCAAGTCACAGGAGGAGTAGCGGAAAACAATCAAACGGATGATAGATTTTTAACATTTGGAGATTACCAAGATCTGTTAACTGATACCCATGATAAAGCATGGAGTCAGATAAGTTCAAATACTTTGAAGATTGCATTAGAAAAAATATCAGATACTGTTGAAGAAGCAGGGGACGTATACTATAAGATAACATCACAAAAAATTATGAACTTTCTAGCTAGTAAAGTACAAAAAATCGCTTTAAATTTCCCAAAAAGTTTACCATTACCAGATGATGCACCAGAAGATATTAAAGAAATAACAAAGATTGTTATGGCTGTTAACATACTTATATCATTGATTCCAAAATCAGCATATCACAATCTACAACATTATTCAGGTGATGAGGAAACCAAATCTATTGACATTTTGTTCGCATTTACCAAATACAAAAAATACTTAAACGATAATGCAGATTCAATTAAAGAAAAAGAGATACTGATGAAAGCTGCAATGAACATTGGATTAAGTACAGAATCTTCGATAAAAGTGAATCAAAATAAAATTGTTAAGAAAAAACCAGTCGCTCCAAAAAAACCTAAAATTGCAATGGGGAAAGGTGCAATTGATGGTTTTTTCAAGAAACGTTAAACATATATATATATAGGCACTGGAGTAGTATATAATTGCATAGATATATACTATTATATACTATTATTATAATTGTAAATGAACGCATGAACTAAATCTTAGCTTTATTTAATCTTATGTGGCTTTCTGCATCATATTGAACGAAAAGTATGAAAAATTATTACCGAAGCTCATCAGATTAAAAAGAATAAATTTTGTAAGAAACTATTAGATATTTGAATAAAATTATAAAAACGATAGTAGTTTTGATTTCAATTTGAAGTCTAAAGGTTAACGATCCATATTGCGACAAACTACTAGTATAATATGGCTAAGGATATTGAAATTTCGACCTCGGAATCTACTTTTATTCTGGAGGCATTAAAACAAAATCAAAGATTAGATGGACGTTCATTTGAACAATTTCGTGATGTTGAAATAAAATTTGGTAAAGAATATGGTGATGCTACAGTCACTATGGGTAAAACTAAAGTCCAATGTAGAGTAAGTTGCTCAATTACACAACCATACGAAGATAGACCATTCGAAGGTTTATTTTTAATATCGACAGAGACATCTCCAATGGCAGGACCACAATTTGAAAATGGTAATAATACAGGTGAAGATGAAGTATTATGTGCTAGAATAATTGAAAAAGCAGTTAGAAGATCTGGTGCTTTGGATGTCGAAGGTTTATGTATTGTTGCAGGTAGCAAATGTTGGGCTATTAGAGCTGATGTACATTTTTTAAATTGTGATGGTGGATTTATCGATGCCTCTTGTATTGCTGTAATGGCAGCTTTATTACATTTTAAGAAACCAGATATTACAGTATACGGTGAAGAAGTCACTATTCATCCAATGGATGAAAGAGAACCTGTATCATTAGGTGTATTGCATATCCCAGTCTGTATAACATTTTCGTTTTTCAATCCACAAGCCACTGAGGAAAATATTAAAGGTGAGTCGAATTCAGAAATCTCAATAATTGATGCTACTTTAAAAGAAGAATTGTTAAGAGACGGTGTACTTACTGTAACATTAAACAAGAACAGAGAAGTTGTGCAAGTATCAAAGGCTGGTGGTTTACCAATGGATGCATTATCATTAATGGAATGTTGTCATAAAGCATATAATATAACAGAAAAAATCACCGACCAAATATTAGAACTAATAAAGGAAGATTCTAAAGAAAGAAATAAATACGCAGCTTTACTAAGTTCAGAAAATACTCGTTAATTGCCACTAATCGCATTTTATCAGCTTCTCTCTGATAGATTAAAAAGCATGTATGAAATTAAAATTAACACATCTCTATATATATATCTATATATGTGTGTGTATATATATTGTAGCATAAAGAATAGGATACATTTATCGTTAGTAGACATTAGAATAATATTTGAAAAGGTTCTGACAGTTAATGCGGGTCAATTAGGGTTTGGATATGTTTTTTTAGGTGTTGACCCTATTACTACCCATTTGGATCATCATTATTATGACACTTGTGATAGGTGTTTAAGGGTTGTGTATGGTATATTTTAGGTCATATGGCGACATGCCACCGTTGTAAATGGGTTCTGCAAAGATGTCTGGGACCATGTGGTGTTGAACCCTAAAGTCTCGAGAGGAATTTTTCCAAACATTTTGCCAAAAAAGTGTATACGGTCAATAATTTTTCATCAAAAAAGAATAAAACTCAGGCACTGGGTACCATGTGAAACTTTAATGGTAATTGAAATATTTCAATTTATTACATGTTTAATATTCTTATTTTTAAGTTGTAAAAAGTATTATTTACCTTTATTTTATTACTTTTATCTTATATGAAGTTTACAATTCTTATTTTTAACTTAGGGGAGAATTGCAATAACTCAAAGAACCTTCCAGAGGGTAGTGATAAGAATAGTAATTATAAAAATAAAAATAAGGAATGCCTTCTATTAACGTTGATTTATGTCTTTTTGATTTAGACGGTACAATTGTGAGCACTACAGTTGCAGCAGAAAGGACATGGATTAAATTTTGTGGTAAACATGGTGTTGATCCAAATGAATTGTTCAAAGTTTCTCACGGTAGTAGATCTACTGAAATGTTAGCCAAATTTTTCCCAAATGTGGATAATACTGATAATAAAGCCGTTAAGGAATTAGAATTGACAATGGCAAATGATTATCTAGAGACCGTAAGTTTGATCCCTGGTGCTAAAGAACTGTTGTTATCATTAGATGTCGATACTAAGACTCATAAACCATTTGGTGAACGTAAATGGTCAATTGTCACATCAGGTTCCCCATATTTAGCCTTCTCATGGTTTGACACTATTTTGAAAGATGTTGGTAAACCAAAAATTTTTATTACTGGTTTCGATGTTACAGTTGGTAAGCCTGATCCAGAAGGATATGCAAAAGCTCGTGATCAATTAGCAGAAATTTGGAAGATGGATAAAAAGACAGCTAAAAGTGTTGTTTTTGAAGATGCACCAGTTGGTATTAAAGCCGGTAAGGCTATGGGTGCCAAAACAATTGGTATTACATCTAGTTATGATAAAGAATTATTATTTGCTGCGGGTGCTGATTATGTAGTTAGTGATTTATCAGAAGTTATTGTCACTCAGAATACAATTGATGGTGATATTACTATTGAAATTAAAAATCCATTAACAAGGGATTAATTAATTATGTTATACATATATTCGTTGTTTCTCGATCTTTTTATGACAATTATTTAATGATAAAATATTTTTGTTTATATATACTTTCTACCTTTTTTATTTGTAAAAGCTTGGATAAATTAAAATTATATTTTAAAAATCTATTTTCTATATTTATGTAAAAATCTATAGAGTAATGTTTTTATACATGTACACTTGAAGTAAGGGCAAAAATGGGAGAATTTTGTGGTAGTGAATTAAAAGTTTGATTGATTAGTTTATTTTTTTAATTAATTGATTACCAAATATCTTCTTGGTATCTTCCTGAAGTCTTTAACATTTTAATCATGTCAGTGGCATCTTCTGTTGAGATTGATTTACCATTAGATAAGATTTCGATCAAAGAATTTGAAACACCTTTTGCCATATGACCAGCATCACCACAAACGTAAATGAAAGCACCTTGTTCTATTAATTGTAAAACATCATCAGCACGTTCTTTTAATTTTTCTTGAACATAAACTTTTTTAGCATTTGGTAATCTTGAATGACAAACGACCATTTCGAATGAACCTTCCAAAGTTTTTGCATATTCTGGCCATTCATCTTGATATAAGTAATCATTTGTATCACGAGAACCATAAAATAATAAATGTTTACCTAATTTAACATTTTCTTGAGTCTTGATATAAGTACAACGATCTCTGATGAACCCACGGAATGGAGCAACACCTGTACCTGGACCTACCATAATAATTGGAGTTGATGGATTTGTTGGTAATCTAAAAGTTGAACGACGAACATGAATTGGTAATTTGAAATTGGAAAATATATTACGTGGACCACTTAAATCATAATGAACAGGTAAAGTAGAAGATTCAATATCGATATTATTTTGTGCTAATTGAATATTTCTAATTAAATTTGTTGCGACACCAACAATTGGTTCAGCATTTGGATCAATTGGATTTGGAGTATTTTCTACGACAGAAGTAATATGAACAGTTTGTTTTTCAGATAAAGAAGATGAAGAGATTGAATAATAACGTGGTGATAAAGTTGGGATTGTTTCTAATAAGAAAGCCCATGGGATTGAACTCCAAACATCTTCACCATTTGATAAATATAATAAAGCATCAGTTAAATTGAAAAATTTGGAAGTAATTTCTTTTGCGAATAAATCTTTATCCTTTGATAAAAGGGTTAATTTTTCTTTTAATTGTTCATTTGGGGCGAATTCGATTAATGAAGAAATTAAATTTCTTGGTACAGGACCAGTAATTTCTAAATAATGTCTTACAGCAGCGCCGATAGTAGTTGGTACAGGGAATGGAATTTTAACAGTAGAATCTTTTGGATTTAAATTGAAAACGGTTGATTCATCTAAGTTAAAAGTTGATAAGAATTGTTTAACTTTTTCATTTGCATTTGATGGCCAAATACCTAAATGATCACCAGTAGAATATTTCATATTTGAACGTGAAATATCAATTTCTGAATGAATACAACTACGATCATTTGATTTAAATAATTCATAAGATTTAACAATTGGGGCAATATAAGGGTTTGAAGTATCGAAAGGACCTAATTGAATATTTTCATCATTATATGATAAAGAATTTGAAGGTAAATATTGATAAGAAGGTTCACCAAGTGAAGTTTTTTCATCAATTTCATTTAAAATTTCGATATTGAATGAAGATTCGAAACTTTGTTCATGTTCATCTAATTTCAAAGTATCTTTTAAGATATCGATGACGGTATCTTTCCAAGACATATAATCTTCATCAGTAGTACCAGCAGCATCATCACCTTGACCTAATAAACCAATTTGTGTAGCACCAGCTTCTGTAAAATATTTTACAGCTTTTGTTGCAGCACCATTATAAAATTCATAAGTAGAATTACCTAAACCAAACAAATTAAATTTAATATTTGATAAAGAAGATTGATCATCAGAAGATTGCATTAAAAATTCTTCAAAATTCATTGCACTATCTGGGAAATCCCCTTCACCATAAGTCGAAATAAATACGGAAACGATAATATTTTCAGGTAATTCATTTAAAGTATTGAAATCGTAGTGTTCTACATCAGCACACATGACATTCAATGAAAATTTTGCAGCTAATTCTTTTGAAAATTTTTTTGCATAGTCTTCAGCAGTACCAGTTTGCGAAGCAAACAATACTAAATAGTTTTTATTATTTTGCTTGATGACATCTGCAATGTCACGATTACCTGATGATACAGCAGTGATATCATCGTCATTTGAAAAAAAAATTTCTTTGATAGTTTCTCTTTTAAAGTAAACGAATAGACCTACAGCTAGTAGACCGAATACGACTAAATCAGTTGAGTTCATGATGCAAATATACAAATATACAAATGTACACGCAGTGTATATTTGGGGGAGTGGGGGAGTGGGGGGAGAGTGGAAGTATACACATAGACATATTGCAATGGCACATTGCAATATGTCTATATATATATACCATTTAGATTGCAATACAGTCTAGTCTAGTTTAGTTTAGTTTATTGTGTTCAGTATCGCAAAGGGTGTGTGATGGGGAGCAGCTGAACGAGAACGAGAACAAAAGAAGCGAACCGAAGCCAGGAAAAAGAAACAACGAGCAGAACCGAACAGAACTGAACTGAACTGAAAAACTTTTCCATCCACCGACCGTTAACGAAAGTGCCAGTCTGCCAGTCTGCCAGTGGTTGTATTAGGGGGGTTGCACTAGACTGGGCACTAGACTGGGCACTGGGGGGGTGGTTACGTTGGACAGACAGACAGACAGACACAAAAATAGTATTCTGCTGCCAAACAGTGTGTCCGTCCAGTGGCCGGCACCACTCACCGATGTATTATTATTGTATTTTATTGTATATTGTATTGTATCGTGTTTTGCATTTGTCGGGTCCAAGAGGAGAACAGTGCAGTGCAGAGCAGTGCGCGATAAAAAGCCAGTTCGGTTTGCACCGTTGCCGTTACCTGTGTTGTCTCTTGTGTCTTGTTTCTTGTCTTGTGGTTTGTGGTTTGTTAAACGAGTGGAACACACGGGTGAGAATTTGTTTTGTTTTGTGTGTCGTGTGTGGTGAGGCAGTTGGGCAGTATGGGTGGGGGACAGCCACTAGCCCTTCCAACTGACTACACTGGAGCCTGTTGCTGTTGTTATATGGTTTGTGTTGTTTGTTATATGTTATATGTTATATGGTTTACAGTGTCCCAGTGTGTCACGTGCTAATGGATACATAGTGTTTGTTTAAAATATGTATTGTATGTATTGTATTGTATATGTTAACTGGGCAACGGTATCATAGCATCGCAGAATACGAATCTCCTATACTGTTTTTAATGTCTTGTGTTAAATTCGGTACTTGCTCATCATTCACATCTAATACAGTCTTGACAAGTTCAACTAATGCAGATAATTCAAATTCACATTTACTTCTATTGCCTAATCGGTATATCACAACATCCCCTTCTAAATCAGACTTCTCTTCCGTCTTATCTAAATATTCATACCTCTCAAGTATCTTGAATAATTCATCAATTTTATAATTCAATACAGGAATCTTATCCTTATTATCTACAGGAATACCAAATGTAGATAGTTTGCTAATCAATTCTTCATAAAGTATATTGTTTTTGGAAAATGCAACTATAGATATCACTACACTTACTATCCCTTTAAATACTAACTCTTGATCGTCATTCAATTTATTATATATAGTATTATCGTCTTCACCGTCATCTTCACCGTCATCTTCATGAGTAGCATAATACTCACTCTTCTGCAACAGCTCAAACTTCATCAAAGACTCGTTCCGTTTCATACTGTTCAACACAATAAATCTATTCACTTTATTCCAGTCAGATGTATCAGCAATCACTGCATCTTTATTCTTACAATTCTTATTCACTAACCCACATATTTCATACCCATACACACACTTCAATATACCATTCACCTCACTCAATATACTAATGAAACTGTTCTTACCACCACTACTCTCCTCTTTAGAAATTTCTTTAATAACATTCTGTAATCTCGTCTTACTAATTATAGTATTATTATTCTCAATAGTTGAAATAATAAACCTAACTACTTTATGCGAAATATTAGATGCAATATCTGTAATATTACTGTACTCAATATCAGTATCACTCATATGCACTCACTCTATTGTATTACCTACCACACTTCATTCCCCATCGTTAGCAATATTCCTACTCTTCCCCCTCCCCTCACCCTACCATCCTTCTTATATATTAGATGTTTCAATCACATCACATCACATCACATCACATCACCTCAACACTTAACGCGTTATATTCTCAGAATTTGCCAGTCATGTGACGCGTGGAGTGCGCATAATAAGGGGAATCCCCCGCCATTGTCAAATAAAAGAATATAAATCCATTAAAAAGAAAGTATCGTTTTGAAAACATCAACAAACAAACAAACACATACAACTCACCACCTCATCAGAGGAGAAGAAGTAACACAACACAACACACACACACACACACATATGACAAAGACAAAAATTCCTATTTGGCTGGATTGTGATCCAGGACATGATGATGCAATTGCTGTATTACTAAGCTGTTTCCATCCCGCATTCAAACTGTTTGGTATAAGTGCCTGCTATGGGAATTCATCACCAGCAAATACACACAATAATGCAAGATCATTATTAACAGCTATTGGTAAATCAAAAGATATTAAGGTTTATCAAGGTGCACAAAAACCTTGGAAAAGGAAACCTATTTATGCTCCAGATATTCATGGTGAATCAGGTTTAGATGGTACTACTCTATTACCAAAACCAGTAGGTGAAATTTTAAATGATTCATATTTAGATGCTATTGAAAATGCAATTTTAATTAATAACGGTGAATTAGCATTTATTTCTACCGGTGCTGTAACTTCAATTGCAACTTTATTAAAAGAAAGACCACATTTAAAAGAAAAAATAAAATATATTACAATAATGGGGGGTGGTATTAAAATTGGTAATATTAATGAAAATCATTCTGCAGAATTTAATATATGGGTCGATCCTGATGCTGCAGATTTTTTATTTAATGATAATATTATTAAAAATAAATGCATTTTAACTCCATTAGATTTAACACATAAGGCAATTGCTACACAAGAAGTAATGGAAAACATTTTAGGTACAAGTGGTACAAATTTACGTAGATTATTTTATGAACTTTTCCAATTTTTTGGAAATTCATATAAAAATGCACAAGGTTTTGATAATGGGCCTCCTGTACATGATCCATTAACATTAATACCATTATTAGAATTATACGGTTGGGATACAAATTCAAATATAAATTTTATTTATAAAAGGTTGGATTTAGAAGTTATTGTTGATGAATCAAATTTAGATTTAGGGAAATTAATTATTAAAAAAGAATATTCATTAAATTCAACTCATGGTACAATAGTTGGGGCAGATTTAAATTTTCAATATTTTTGGAAACAAATATATTATGTATTAGAAGAAGCAGAAAAATTATCAACTATTGAATCAATTAAAACTGATGCAATCATTCCAACAGTTGTTGATGAAGCAAATATAGATGAAGTTATGTAAAAAAAGAAAAACGAGATTTTTTAAAAAGTTATAAAATATAAAACATTAAAACATAAAAGTATATAAATATATACCATATCACCTAAGTAATAGAATTTTTTCATTAATTAATTTAAAAATTTACTTAAAACATCAAAAATTCTTTATAAACACTTGGTTTTCTCGATTTTTCTAAAATTCAATTGTAAATTCATTGGACATAATGGACCTGCTGGTGTCATTTTTTCATTCCAACTAGGTGGTATTCCCCATTCAAACCTTTTTAATATTTCTGATAATGTAATTCTTAATTCCGCTAGGGCTAATTTTTCCCCAAGACATGCTCTTTTACCACCATGGAAAGTTGGAATTCTACAATCCACTTTTGAATGTTTCCACATATCGGTTATAGATTCTATTGTTTTACCCCATCTATAAGGGTTAAAATCATTAGAATCTGTTCCCCAAACTTGAGGATTATGTGTAGTACCAAAATTATGATAACCCACATATGTATCTTTTGGTATAACAATACCAGGTCCTAAGCGACAGGTCTTTGTTACACATCTATTAATAATAATATTAAGAGGTGGGAAGAAACGAAGTGTTTCGTAGATAAATGCATTCAAAAGAGGCAAAGATGCCAAATCTTCATGTTTATCAACATTTTGAACCTCTTGACGTATATCTTTTTGTAAAGTATCTTTATATTTTGCTAAGAGATATAAAGTGGATGTTATTGCTAATTGAGGGTTTTCATGACCTGCAATTAGTAATATGACAAGGTTGTCTGTCAGTTGTTTATAATTTATTGTCTGGTTATTATGGGCACGAATTAAATCACTTGAAGCAAATGTTGTTTGTTCGAATTTGAAATTATTTACTAATTCACTTCGAACTTTCTCTACTAACTCTTCTCTAAACTTTTCCACTTCATGGAACCCACGTCTACGTTGAGGTAATGGTAATAAATCAAAGAATGGGAATGTTAAAAAGAATGGATGAAATATTTGTTTTTTAATACGAATTAAATGTTCTTGTAAAGGGCAGTGGTTTTGAGTTAATGTTCCAAAATCAAATCCTAAAACAGATTGAGAAATGTTTGATAGAGCTAATCTTTGAATAAATGGACCCATCGACAAAATTGGCACCTTTTCACTTGTATTATTTTCTATTAATTCACAGAATAATCTTGCATTATTATAAAATGGAGATTCATCGAAATGTTGTAAACCATTGGTAACAACGGATCTATACCTCTTCCAAACTTCTCCGTGTGCACTTATAATATTATCCCCAGTGTATGCTGCAATCAAACTATATGGTATTTTCTTTTGGTTTCCACTTTTAGCAAAAACATTTTCATCTTTAAAGATTTGTTTTAAATATTCTGGTTTCGAGACCAAAATATTCCATCTTGAACCAAAAAAAATTTTTACAGCTCCAAATTTTTCCATTGGTTCCCTAATATATAATTCATATAATTCAACTTGATCAATTGAGTAAATGGAAGGCAAAAATATGACATAGAAAGGAATAGTTGGAATATTTCTTGGAAAATTTAATGGTGGCAATATTACCTTAAATACCAAGAAAATAACGACAGCAATAATAAATATTGAAACGGTTAATGCGATTGAAAACATAGCTATTCTTGTTTAGTTGATTAATGATAATATACAATGATTAACATCTTAATGTATTTTTGAGAAATAATTATTCAAAATTACAAAAATTTGATACTTAAATACTTTTTATGCTGACACTGACACCTTAAAATTTTGCTTCTAGTTTCCTTACTATGCGCCGCAGAAAAATAAAAATAAAAAACAAAGTAACCTCTCTTCAGGTAATTAGAGAATATTAAGGATAAAAAGGTAAATAATAAATAAAAGGGTATACACCTTTACTCTAAAACAATCTTTGTAATATCATTACCTCAATTATTAATTTATTTATAAAGTGTTCAGTAACTTTATTTACCTTAAAAAATTTAATAGTTTTAAGGAGTTTCCAACTAATAATTTTGATTTATACGTAAAAACAGAAATACACACATGATGACATTTACCTTTTAGTTTAGATGAAACTTTTTTTTAGCTTATTTACAGTATATTAATATATTATTTAGTGAAATTTGAAGTGTATACATCAATGTTTATACTTCCCCTATTAAGGTTAAATTTAGTAGAATATACAATAGGAAAAACAATTGGTTTTGTACCAAAATCTTTAAGGCAGAAAAAACATAATTGTTCGAGTATATAAACTACCGTTTAAAAGAAGATATAAATTATTTAAATGATGACTTATTCAATATTATATAAATCAAAATCAGTAACCAAGGTCTTGAATTGAATTGAATTGCTAGATTAGAAATAACAAAAAAATCTGCTTTTTTAAGCTAGAAAGTAGATATTAATAAGAAACAATGACAGTTAAAAAAGAAAAACTTTCTGGTGGGAAAAATGTTACAATCACTACTAAAACGGTAGAAGGTACACCTGATGAAGAATCAATTATATCTGATAACGAAAATTTATCAACTTTTAGTAAAGTATTAGCACTATACACAAGAAGTGATTCCTCTAAAGAATTATTTTGCATCGAAGAAAAACAAGATTGCAAGTTTGAAGAAGTATGGGAAAAATTTAGAAATTTATTTGAACAATACCCAACAGGAGAAGCTAATATTATTGGTAAAATTCAAGAGTACACTATTCCTGCCGAAAAAGTTGATGAATATACAAACGGTCTAAATTTACCTGTCAAAGTGTCAGAGTATAAACGTGATGATGAAACACAAGTTAGAGGTTGTGTAACTATTATTGAAAATGAAAATGAATTTAATGATTGGTTTATTTACCATATTTTACATAATACAAGAATGGAAAATGATGAACGACCAATTATTAAAGGAGAAGATGGGGTGAACAACCATGATATTTTTGCCAAATATTTTGTTGACAATATAAAAAATACTGTGGTAGATGACCAATGGGAAAATGGTGGATATGAATATTTTATTGAAAGAACAAAATATTTTACAGATAGAAATTTAAGAATTGAAGCTGTTTTACCAGCATTTCCATGTAAATCATCGAATGTTGACAAAGTATCTGGAATTGAACCAGATAAAGGGGAAGAGTTTGCATTAAGAAGATTAATTAAAATTGTTGATGATGTTAAAAAAATTTATAAACCTGGTATTAAAATTTGGATTATTAGTGATGGCCATGTATTTTCAGATTGTATTGGTGTAGATGATGGCATTGTTAATAGATACAATAAAAAGTTACGTGAGTTGTATAATACTATCTGTGAAGATAAATTAGATTCAATTGGGTTCTGTGGATTAAATGAATTATTCTTTAATGAACATACTGCTATATTATTTAACAAAGAATGGGTTCAAGAAGTTGAAATTGATCATTACACCGGAAGTAAGATTGACGAAATATCTGATATTTCAAGACAAGTATTGATGAGAGGTTGTGATACTGATGATGGAAGATTAAAAGAACATATTAATATTCAAGGTCATCCAAGATTGCATTTATATAGAGGATTTTCTAAATTTATGACTGAAGATTTATCGTTACTTCCATATTTTGAACAAATATCAAGGAAAAAGTTTAAAAAACTTGTCTCTAAGATTGCATTTAATATGATTAAAAGAAATGATGCCTACTCCAATTTAGTTGAATTAGTATTTCCACATCATTTGAGATTTTCAATCCATGCACATACAAATGCAGGACCAAAATATGGTATAAAGGTTATATCTGGTGAACAATGTCGTATAGTTTCATCATTAGAAGAAAAAGAAGAACCAACGTTTGAAGATTTGTTACATATTTCAACCCCATGGCATAACTGTGTCGTCAAATATCACGATGAACCATTAGATACAGTCAACGATAATAAAGAAAACTTTGATGAAGAAGAATGCTCAGATGTAGAATCAAGTGTAGGTGGCGAAGAAGAAGAAGATGAAGAAGATGGTGATTCTACTGAAAGTATTAAAAATAATGAAAAGAAGTGTCAATATTTTTTGACGAAATCCAAAGTTGTCAAAGATGCTATTGCAAAAGGTATATATGATGGTAATTGGAAAGATACCTGTTTTGAAAGTGGCGAAGGCGGGTACTTCGTATTAAGCAAACGATATTGAGGCTTAAATTTTAAAATTGTTTCTAGCTATTTCTTAGGAACTGGTAAGAAACGCAAAATGTTCGTTACTACATACAAGTTTTTGATGTATATATCATAGTTACTTTATTTCGTTGTGTAAACTGTTTATCTCTTCTTATATTAAAAAAAAAAAATACTTTTTTTTTCTCTAATATTATTAATTGACAAATTCACAAGAATGGATTCCTATCATAATATATTAGATTCCATGTGTCTAATATATAAAATATAACCTGTTTATCTTGTATTAAGCAAACTCTCTATATATAATGTCTATATAAAATAATCACAATGCACGGGATAGAAATTTCTATGGTAAAAAAAATAATTTAGATTCCGGTTCAGTAATATCTGAATATTGAAAAAAAATAAAATAAAATAGAAGTTTTAAATGTAAATTGATTAACTTGAAGTTGACATTTTTAAAGAAAGGATAGTTTATACTAGTAGTCTAAACAAATTAACAACAGAAGAGTAAGTGTAATGTCTCAGAAAATTGGTCATTCAGCAGTTTCTTTTGGTAGACTATGGCATCATGTTGATGTTGCCAATGAAAAAAGAACATTAGGTAGATTAGCATCAGCCATTGCTATAACATTAATGGGTAAACATAAGCCAATATACCATCCAAGTGATGATGTTGGAGATTATGTAGTGGTCACTAACTGTCAGCTATTGAAAGTTACAGGTAATAAATTTGATGAAAAACAATATTGGTCACATTCTGGTAAACCTGGTCAATTAAAATTAAAACCAATGTCTAAGATTGTTAATGATAAAGGTTTTAATGAAGTATTGAAAAAAGCTGTTAGTGGTATGTTACCTAAGAATAAATTACGTAAAGTTAGATTAGATAGGTTGAAAATATTTGATGGTAGTGAACATCCATATAAACAAAATATTACGGCATATGCATACGAACAACAATCAATTATGAAACAATTGAAAGAAAAAACCCAAGATTAAGCAAGGAAATATAAATATAAAATATGAAAATAAAAAAAAGAACACACAAATAATTAATATCATTATTCTTATGTAAATACAAGAATTTTTCCACCTCCAATATACCAGAAAGTTAGGGGATAATATAGCATATTATACATATTTTAAGTTAACTGTAAATAAAATAAAATAAAATAACATAAAATAAAATAATATAACCAATATATAATAATATAATAAAATCCAATATCATATATGCTACAATATATAATATATACCAGCTAGTAAGACAAGTATTGTTCACGAGGATGATATGATATGAGATGAGATGAGATGAAATATGATGAGATTAGAATATGATAATTTGAGTTTCGGGAAACAACTTGCAAGATTGATTCAATAATCGATCTTGTACTTAATAAATCTATAGATAACATTTTTACACATGTAGATATTTTTCCACTTTCATGTCACATGATCACTAAACTTGAGTTTTCAGAAGAGGGGGGGGGGTTATGTGAAGTTGCAAAGAGAGACCACCAACCACCCACCAAAAAACTGTAAACTGTGAAGTGTAAACTGGAGAGACAGATGGTAATGTGTGAAATGATAGCTGGGGAAAAACAGGGGAACGGTATTGAGAGTGCGTGGAGTGGAGTATATTTATTTATCAATATGGAATGTGTATGAATTAGTTATTAAAAAAATAGTGGTGGAACATTTACCATAACACACCACAACACCGCATAGTGTGCTGTTTTCAACTGTACGCAGATTGAGAAATAAGCCACTATAAATTTCAGTTCCGTGGAACTTAGTGTGTGTGAGAATACAGTTTTAGCATGTGAACAGTCTCGGAAATTAGATGGAAAAAGAGTATCATGCATAGTGTGGCTCGTTTATGGTGATGCTTGTTGCTCTCGGTTCGGTGAATTCAAATTTCTGTTTAACGAAATAAAAAGGAAAAAACAAAAAAAGAGTTTTTGTATAGGGATGATGTAAGCGTGAAGTGTATTTTACTTTTTAATTTCTTTTATTTTTGGTGTTGTTTTGGTAATTTATTTATTCATATGGAGAAAGTTTTATAAAATTTGTCTATGTATGTTTGTATGTACGTATATTTTACAGTTATTTCTAAGAAAATATTATCATATGTATAATATTATCGGCATATGATTTTTTTAGTCAAGGTTTTTGTTTTTTGCAAACCTTCTAACCCGACTAATGAAACCTGGTGCCTTGGTGTATACCTTAGGGTATAGCTAATTGCAAGATATTCGGAGATACAAATATAATATAGGGTTGGAATTAATATACATATACATATTACAAGATTATATAAGTATATGAAATCATTTGTTTTGATAATCAAATAATGAGATAATATACATGTTTTATAACTTTACACAATTTTAAAATCACTCTTTCATCTCCGCCCCCTTTTAAATGTGTATATTTAGATAGATCATCAATGACAGTCAAATTCTCAATACACACCCCTACTATTTTTAAGGGTACTTGCAAAGGAAGATGAATGGGATAATTATAGTCATAATTCCTTAAAAGATTGATATTATTCCTCAATTCATAGCCATTATAATCATTAATAATCCATCTATCTATCTTAATATAGGTAGATCATCATAATAAGTATAGTGTATATGTATTATCTATCATCAATGCATAATTCTGAAGTCCGTGGAACTGCGCGCTTTAAATCGGCATCCACGGAACCTCAATTTCAAATAGTTGGAAAAAGATAATTCATTATCGGTGATTTTTAAAAGAAAAACAAAATCACGATTCTTTGAAATTGTTGTTTTTGTTTTTTTTTTTTGTTTTTATTTTTTTCAAAAGAAATCACCGCAGAAATAAGATCGGTTTTCATGACAATAATATCATTCCGGAGGGAAATTCAAAATTACTTAATTAGGATTTTGTTGTGTACATTTGCATTTGAAAAAAATAAAAAAAAAAAAAAGCTTTACTTTTTTTTCGAAAAATTATATTTTATCTTATTCTATTATTAATAGTAATAAAAGGAACAGTTCTTCGTGTTTTTCTAGCTCGGATCGAAATTTATTCACATCTTGAACTATCTAAAAATTTCACATTCGGATTAACATTTTTTTCTCATTCTCAAATATTTGCTTCCGTGGGATACCCTTTGATAGATATCGATGAATCTGAATAATGATAATACTGATAATACACTTGGCATATAACCATAATTAATTGCATGTGTCTGAATTAATCAGTAATGGTAGCTTGGAGAGGCAGAACTACTCACTAGTAGTAACGTTCAATTTACTATGAATTATGAATCAGAAATGACAATGTTCTCCTCTTTTTTTTTATTTTTATTTTTTTTTTAATTTATTTTCTTGCTCATCATGGATATATATATAAATACAATCCTTCATTACATTTTAGTAACTTATATCTTTTGGATTGGTATTATAGTTTTTAATACTCTTATATATTTTCTTATTATACTTCCTCTTTTTGTCATATAATAGAATCATTGAGATAAAAGTCTATCAAAAAAATAGTATAAATTTTTTTAATCATGGCTGATATTGAACAACAGGATAACTCCAGTTCAGTAACTGCCCCTGATAATAATTCTTATCATGGTTTTGATGATAAAGCTCAAGACAAAATTAGAGAATTAGCAAGAAAATTATCAAGAACAAGTACAAATTTAGATGGTGGTGAAAATGACTCAAGATCAATTTTTAATGAATCTTTATTGCAAGAAGGTATGAATCCAGTATTCACAGATGAAAATGATCCAAACTATAATAAACATTTAGATCCAAACAATGAACAATTTTCAAGTTACAAATGGGTTCAAAATATGGCCAACATCGCACAATCTGATCCAGATTTTTACAAACCTTATGAATTAGGTTGTTCATGGAAAGATTTATCCGCATCTGGTGACTCTGCAGATGTTTCATATCAAAGTACTGTAGTAAATTTACCAGTAAAATTAGCTTCAATGGCATACAACAGTATTAAATATCGTAATTCAAGTAGTAATAAAGTTACTATTTTGAAAAAAATGGATGGTATAATTAAACCAGGTGAATTATTAGTCGTATTAGGTAGACCAGGTTCAGGTTGTACTACTTTATTAAAATCCATTTCTTCAAATACTCATGGTTTTAAAGTTAGTGAAGATTCAAAAATCTCATACAGTGGGTTAACACCAAAGGAATTGAGAAAACATTATCGTGGTGAAGTTGTTTATAATGCAGAAGCAGATATTCATTTACCACATCTATCTGTTTATCAAACTTTAGTTACTGTTGCACGTTTAAAGACTCCACAAAATCGTATTAAAGGTTTAAGTAGAGAAGAATGGGCCGATCATATTACAGATGTCGTTATGGCTACATATGGTTTATCACATACAAGAAATACTAAAGTTGGTAACGATTTAGTTAGAGGTGTTTCAGGTGGTGAAAGAAAGCGTGTTTCCATTGCTGAAGTGGCCATCTGTGGTTCTAAATTCCAATGTTGGGATAATGCTACTAGAGGTTTAGATTCTGCTACCGCTTTAGAATTCGTCAGAGCTTTGAAGACACAAGCTACTATTGCTAATACTTGTGCTTCAGTGGCTATCTACCAATGTTCTCAAGATGCATACGATTTATTCGATAAAGTTTGTGTTTTGGATGACGGTTATCAATTATATTACGGTCGTGGTGACAAAGCTAAGAAATATTTTGAAAAGATGGGTTACGTATGTCCAGAAAGACAAACTACTGCTGATTTCTTAACCTCAATTACTTCTCCAAGTGAAAGAATTTTGAACCAAGAATACTTAAGTAAAGGTATTGCCATTCCTCAAACTCCAGAATCTATGGCCGAATATTGGAGAAAATCTCAAGATTATCAAGATTTATTAAAAGAAATTGATGCTTATGAAAATGGTACCAGTGAACAATCTAGAGCCGCTATTCACGATGCTCATGTTGCTAAACAATCCAAGAGAGCTAGACCAAGTTCTTCTTACACAGTCAGTTATGGTTTACAAATCAAATATATTTTAATCAGAAATCTTTGGAGAATGAGAAATAGTTATGGTATTACTGCTTTCCAAGTTATTGGTAACTCTGCGATGGCATTAATCTTGGGTTCTATGTTTTACAAAGTCATGTTACACACGACGACAGATACTTTCTATTACCGTGGTGCCGCTATGTTTTTTGCCATTTTATTTAATGCATTCTCGTCATTATTGGAAATTTTCTCATTGTACGAAGCCAGACCTATCACTGAAAAGCATAGAACATATTCATTATACCATCCTAGTGCGGATGCGTTTGCATCAGTTATTTCTGAAATCCCACCAAAGATCCTTACTTGTATCTGTTTTAATATTATTTACTACTTCCTAGCTGATTTCAGAAGGGATGGTGGTGTTTTCTTCTTCTATTGGTTGATTAACATTGTTGCTGTTTTTTCCATGTCACATTTGTTTAGATGTGTTGGTTCATTAACAAAGACACTATCCGAAGCTATGGTGCCCGCCTCCATGTTGTTGTTGGCACTATCTATGTTTACTGGTTTTGCTATTCCTAAAACCAAGATTTTAGGTTGGTCCATTTGGATTTGGTACATTAATCCATTAGCTTATTTATTCGAGTCATTAATGATTAATGAATTCCATGATGTTAAATTCCCATGTGCTACATATATACCGGCTGGGTCAGTTTATGCCAACGTTACCGGTACAGAACGTATTTGTGCTGTCAACGGTGCAGTTGCTGGTCAAGATTATGTTCTTGGTGATGACTTTTTAATGGAGAGTTATTCTTATGAACACAAACACAAATGGCGTGGTTTTGGTGTTGGTATTGCTTACGTTGTCTTCTTTTTCTTCTTATACTTATTCTTATGTGAATACAATGAAGGTGCCAAACAAAAGGGTGAAATTTTAGTCTTCCCACATTCCGTTATTAAGAAGTTAAGAAAACAAGGCCAATTGAATGACCAAAAAGCTACTTCTGATAATTCCGAATCAGTTGATATTGAAAAGAATGCTATTGCCGTATCAGATAATTCTGTATCTGATAGAAAATTATTAGAAGAATCCTCTGGATCTAGTTCTGAAAATGCTTCAGGAGATGCTGAGTTTGGTATTAGTAAATCTGAAGCTATTTTCCATTGGAGAAACTTATGTTACGATGTTCAAATCAAGAAGGAAACCAGACGTATTCTGAACAATGTTGATGGTTGGGTTAAACCTGGTACATTGACGGCGTTAATGGGTTCCTCTGGTGCTGGTAAGACTACATTGTTAGATTGTTTAGCTGAGAGAGTTACCATGGGTGTTATTACTGGTGATGTTTTTGTGGATGGTAGATTACGTGATACTTCATTCCCTAGATCTATTGGTTATTGTCAACAACAAGATTTACATTTGACTACTGCTACCGTTAGAGAATCTTTGAGATTTTCAGCTGAATTACGTCAACCTTCGAATGTTTCTATTGCTGAGAAGCATGCTTATGTTGAAGAAGTTATCAAGATTTTGGAAATGGAGAAGTATGCTGATGCGGTTGTTGGTGTTGCTGGTGAAGGTTTGAATGTTGAACAAAGAAAGAGATTGACTATTGGTGTTGAGTTAGCTGCCAAACCTAAGTTATTAGTTTTCTTGGATGAGCCTACATCTGGTTTAGATTCTCAAACTGCCTGGGCTATTTGTCAATTGATGAAGAAACTGGCCAACCATGGTCAAGCTATTTTGTGTACTATCCATCAACCTTCTGCTATTTTGATGCAAGAGTTTGATCGTCTATTGTTTTTACAGTCAGGTGGTAAAACTGTGTATTTTGGTGATTTAGGTAAAGGTTGTAAGACTATGATCGATTATTTTGAAAGAAACGGTGCTCATAAATGTCCTGAAGAAGCCAACCCAGCTGAATGGATGTTGGAAATCGTCGGTGCTGCTCCTGGTTCTCATGCCAATCAAGATTATAATGAAGTCTGGAGAAGTTCTGAGGAATACCGTGCCGTTCAATCTGAATTAGATTGGATGGAACAAGAATTACCTAAGAATGCTGTCGTAGTTACCAAAGAAGAACAAAAAGAATTTGCTTCTTCTTTTATTTCTCAATTTTTTATCGTTTCTGTCCGTTTATTCCAACAATACTGGAGAACCCCATCTTACTTGTGGTCTAAATTTGGTTTAACTGTTTTCAATGCTCTGTTTATTGGTTTCACATTTTTCAAAGCTGATTTAACTTTGCAAGGTTTACAAAATCAAATGTTGTCCATTTTCATGTTTACAGTTATTTTCAATCCATTGTTGCAACAATATTTACCAAATTTCGTTATGCAAAGAGATTTGTATGAAGCTAGAGAACGTCCATCAAGAACATTTTCATGGAAGGCATTTATGGCAGCTCAAATTGTCGTTGAAATTCCATGGAATATTTTAGCTGGTACTATTTATTATTTGATTTACTACTATGCTATTGGTTTCTATGCCAATGCATCTGAAGCAGGCCAATTACATGAAAGAGGTGCCTTATTTTGGTTATTTGCTTGTGCTTTCTTTGTTTATGTTGGTTCTATGGGTATTTTAGCAATTTCATTTAATCAAGTTGCAGAAAATGCTGCCCATCTAGGTAGTTTAGCTTTCACTATGGCATTATCTTTCAATGGTGTTTTAGTTACATCAGATAATATGCCACGTTTCTGGATTTTCATGTACAGAGTGTCACCATTAACATATTTAATTGATGCTTTGTTAGCTACCGGTGTTGCCAATGTCGAGGTTCATTGTGCTGATTATGAATTACGTCGTTTCACTCCACCAAGTGGACAAACATGTGGTGAATATATGGCACCATATATTACAGCAGCAGGTACAGGTTATTTAACAGAGCCAGATAATACTGAGTCATGTTCATTCTGCCAAGTTTCTACTACAAATGATTTCTTAAGTAGTGTAAGTTCAAACTATAATAGAAGATGGAGAAATTTTGGTATTTTTATTTGTTATATTGCCATTAATTATATTGGTGGTATTTTCTTCTATTGGTTAGCAAGAGTACCAAAGAGCAAGAAGGAGGAAAACAAGAAGAAATAGTTGCTAGCTATTTGTCAATATATTCTGCATTCTTTTTAGCGTATTAGTAAAATACTTGTCTATAATAATGATTTACATAATCTTATACATTAATTAATTTATAATATTTTTTTAATACTTTGTTATATATGTACTTACTAATTATTCGTTTTCTAATATTACGTAAACTCGTCTGTTAGAGTACTGATATCGAGTGATATGCACTTAATTTATCGGGAGGTTAGTTAACATACATTCGACCGTCAAATTGCCAGTTATATTTATTTATAATAGGCTATTTTCATCCTTAGTAACATCTTGGATCAATATTTTTCCTTAGATACCAAGTTACAAAAGTTCTAATACCTTCTCTAACTTTTCTAAAATCTCTACTGGATAATCCAGAAACAACAGATTTGCATAAATTATCCTTTTCCTTCTGTGAGACGTGTCCTATTTGATCCAATGCCTGTGAAATCCACCCAACACAAACTGAGGCATCGTTTTCATTGAATTCTGTAGCTAATCTGAAGGTCTTGACGATACAATTAATGGCTTCAGCATGTGAATTTGTATTGAAGTTAGATACTAGACCAGCAAATAAAGAGGTAATTATTTGAACACCTCTTGATATTATCACTTCATTCATAATTTGCTTCCTCCATTCAACAGGTACAAACTCCAATGCAACTGTAGAAATCGGCGGAGTTCTGAATCCCCATGCTATAATATCATCCAACGAACGTAATATAAATATGTACGCATCATAGTTTTCCAACTTCGTTATGCTTTCCAAGGCTACATCAATTACATTTCCTAGCAATTCAGTAGATAGAATAAATTCCTTTGGATAAAACATAACAAGATCTGAGACCATAGCAAAGAAATCCATTATCAATTCATAATAATTATTTAAGTTGTCTTTCGGAATCTTCTTGAAATTTAAGATGAATGTACCTGTCTGAGACAAAGCAAATTGCCATACAGCATCTTTCAGTTGAGGACTAATAGGGAGTGATTCGTCATCACCAAATACAACTATAATGGACCCTGAACACCACAAATATGAACCATACCCAGTGTTAGCATAGCCTTGAACCAAAAACTCTACCACTGAACTTAAAATAGGTTCACAGAATATATGAAATTTTTCAAAAAGCCTACGAATAAATTTTGTTGCTCTTTCAACTATAATTTGATCATTAGATGCTCCCAAATTTACTAAAAGATGTCTTAAAGAATTCCATATAAATTCAATTTGGGGCAGTAGCGGCTCTTGTCCTTGTTGTGAGTATTCATACCTAGGTCTTAGTTCTTCGAACATGGCATATAAAAGATCAATTTTATCAGCTATCTGCTTATTATAGGCATTGTGATCACCTTGCCATGCCGGTATCATTTCAGACATTTGTGTTAGATTATTATCTATTAATTTCTGGAAATGTGCTGAGATTTTATCAATTGGTTGTTTATTTAATACTGCACTTAAACCTTGACACAACTCAAACTCTGATTCAATGTCTATAATAGTTTGAATATTAAAATAAAATTCGAACAGTTGATCAATGTATTCACTCAATAACTGTGAACAGTCTGTACAGAAATACATCAAAGAATGCGATGATGCTGTGATAATATCTTTATTATCACCTGCAATCTCAAAACCTTTAAAAATATATTGCATTTGAATTTCCAATAGTTCTGGATGTTTTGCTGTCCATTGCGTGTATCTTCCTAATACCAAAGTTGCAGCATATCTGATTTTTGGGTGTTCTGGTAAATTTACCAGAATATTAAAAATTTGAGGTAAAATAGTTTTTTCGGTGAGAGAAACTTCATTAGCCATCGTCCTTAGAGCGAATAGAGGCGCTTCCAAAGTCTGCCAATTATTTGAATTAGAAATTGATTGATTTATTCTAGCTAATGGTTGACTCAAAGCTTTTGTAGTACCTACAACTGCCGTACAATCCTTTAGAACGTCACCCATATGATATCTGAATTCCTTAAATTTGTCTTCACTTTCTTTGGAAGAAAATTGATCCAATGGGTATTGTAAATGGGTAATAATGCAATTGATCAAGTCTACAAAAAGTGGTGTATATTGCAGTCTCGACTCTTGGTATCTTGGTAAAACCAAATTTTGTTTCAAATTAAACCAAAATGGGAACGTGTAAGAGACAACATCTAAATCACTATTTTTTGATGTCAACATCAATAAGACTGTAACAAATGGCTGATATAACTGTGGAGATTTCGAGATGAAAACAATCCATGATTCTCCTGCTTCAACGAACAAACGTGTCATATTTTCCAGCAACTCTTCATCAAAAGCATCTAAATCATTTGATTGAGTATTCAAAAGGGTTGGTAATAATTTGCTTTGTAAAGCCATTAATTGTTCACATAAAGAAACAATAATCTGTTCGTTAGGAGCTTCACGACTTTCCCTTAAGATCACAGACAAACAATCAACAGCTGCTTCAAAAACATCATCTCCACTTTCATTACCATTCATTAAAGATTCAAAAATCACTGAAGTAAGAGGTTGGACTGATAATAATTGATCGACTGAAAATTCGAAAGACCATGAACTTAAACAGCGTAACACCTGTTCCAAAGTTATTCCATGTGAAGTTGGCTGTTGCTGAGATTTGATTATTTCAACACACGAAATCAAAAACTTCAAAACATCTTCTCCTATTGTAGTAATTAGTTCATGTGTTCTTGAATTAAATTCATCCTCAGTCAATGGAGTTGAACCAATATCCAAAGTTTCTTCAGGTAATATTTTCAAAAATCCCAGTAATTTCTCTGGATATGCATTTAAATACGTAATGATTTCAGCAATTGGGTTCCTCCACTGTAAATATTGAATGGCCAATCTAGCTAAAGCAACACTCAATTGTGTTGTTATTATTTTCTGAGAGTGTAACGTCAATAGATGCAACAAGGAATCTTTAAATTGAGCCACGTTTCCTTCCAATTGACCCAGATCATATGTGACCTTATTTCTGATGGTTTGGGAAGCAAATACGTTCAGTTCCAATAGTGATGGATCTGTTTTGGTTAATGTATCATGACAAATATTCCAGGCATCGGTTGATTTCTGAAATTGTTCTAAAAAATGAAGAGCTTCATTTTTTTTTTCTTGTCCAACATTTGATGAGATACATTGCAAAGCACTTTGAATATCATTGACAGAATAGGACATGGTTGAGGCAACTGCTACTGGTTTTGTATCTACTAACCTGATTTTGATTCATCTATTCAAAACTTTCTTAAGAATAAAAATTCTGTACATTTTTTCAAACTATATAGAATTTTATTTCAAAACCTCATCCTCCAAGCGACATTGAAATTTTTAAAAATTTGGAAAAGCAGCTAAATCATATGATGAGGTATTCAAATTTTGCTTTTATTAAAATAGTTACTAATACTTAAGAAAGGATAATCCTTCACCTCATCAAGACCATCTAATAAATCATTATATACATATAAATAATGTCTTCAAAATCGAAAGCCGTAGTGCCTCCTATTAATTGTATTTTTAATTATTTACAACAACAAACTTTAGTAACGTTCTGGTTATTTGAACAAGTTGGTATAAGAATTAGAGGTAAAATTGCTGGATTTGATGAATTTATGAACGTGGTAATTGAAGATGCATTTGAACTGCCAGTAGATGTACAGACTGGTGTGGAGAAACCTGAAGAAGGAAGAAAATTAGGAAGAATACTTCTTAAGGGTGATAATATCACTTTAATAACATCTGTTGATAATTAATAAATACCAAGCACGTTGATGTGGATAGAACTAGATTTTATCTGATCTTCATATGTATTATATATGTATATTTAGTCAATAATTTAACACAAATTAAGATACTCAACAGTACGAGTAGCTCTAAGATCCAACGCAAATGATTAATTTCGTAGTATATATATATATATAATATAAAGAAACAAGTTTACTTCAGAAATTGGCTTAACAAAAAAAAACAGAATTCAAGTTTATAAAATGCTTAACTGTCTATCTTTATATATATATACATTAGTGTAATATAAACTAATTAACTTCAAATGAGATATTTCCTGGATTACATGGAATAGATACATCTCCGGTATTAGTGGTTGATAAATTTACACGAACTTCATAATCACCTTTTTCAATAGGAACCATTTGTAACTCTGTAGAAAAGTCATTAGAAATAGAAATCGGTTTGCATAAATTACCATTATATAATATTCTCCTATTTGATTTTGGAAGAATCTTCATGGAACGTTTATCGTACACGACGTAATTAACAAATATGGTTGTTGGACTAGATTTTTTTGATACTTTAGTAGATATAATTTTCACTTTTAAAACAGTTGGATTTCCTAATAAAATATTAGCTTTATCCAAAGAAAGTTCAATATCATAGTCGGAGCTACCTTGGTACATAGCTGCTACCATTCGAGAATCCAGTTTATCAATAAAGTTTCTAAAATTAACAGAACCAAATTGTTTATCACTTCCTGAACTCCATGAACATTGCAAATTCTCAAGTATATATTCTCTGCACCAAAACATTTCCCTCATGCTCATAATACCTTGTTCTGATAATCCACTTTGAATAAATTGTCTACCCTTAAAAACTTTAGGAATTGGATCAGCTGCAAATCTATGCTTTTCAAATTCTAGTCTTTTCATTGGCACTATGACTCTAGTAGTATGCTGTGATTCAATTAAATATGTTTGACTCTTGAAATCATGAAATTTAATATCGCATTTGACTGCATTGATCCAAGAATTTCTCATATCTAGCAATAGTAGTACATAATCGGTAATTTTTGCAGATTTGCTTGATTTTATCCCATTCATTACATATTTTATCCAATCGACATCACATACTTCATCTGGAAATGTCTCCTTTAAAGGAATTATATCTATACTAGAAACTTCAATACTTCTTTTTAATGTAACTCTATATGGGATGCTTAATTTTTTCACGTATATACTTGAAGCTTCTTCGGCAGTTATACCATATTCAATAATCAGATCAAAATGTGAAAAATTAATAGGTAAGACTGTAGCATCAACTTCCAATTCAACGTCTACTACCTCATTAGGTAAAATTTTTTTCTTACAATTAAGTACTTTAATAGCCTTCGTTTTTAAATTTTCCAATTGCGTTTCTAACTCAAACAATTCATCAGCAGCCATATTTTTCCAGTAATCGGGTTTCATTGATTGCTCAATATTTGTAATATGTGAAACCACTAGATAATCTATCGAAGATTTCAATGATCTATTACTCAAAGTAATTAAAAATTTATTTTTAGTACCATCTAACATCATAAATTGGTTGTTAATCATATCTGATGACTTTAAAACTTCCAATTCAGGTTGTTCTGGTAATATTTTTATACCACAGTCACCCATATTAATTCTGTCGTTATCTGAATTAGCGGTTGTAATCTTTCTTTCATTCAACACAATTGGAAATTCATGAGGTGGTAAACTAAATAGCGATAACATTAAAGACTGAATTGTAAAAATATTTTGATGTGTCGTTTTAAGTAACACAAGCGGTAGATTTAATGTAGTGAAAGATTCTGACTTGACTATTAAGGGAGTATCTTCATTTATCTGATGCAATCCTAATTGTGCATATTCAGAATTTTTGCCATTGAGTTTAATACCAGTTATATTAATATCAAATTTAAATGGATTTTGGAAAGTACATGATAATTCTGCTGTGTCTCCCACCAAAAATGATTCATGTACGTTATGCTGTGTTAATGAAGCATCTGTAACTGATGATGAAGTTCTATGACGTCTGAATGGATTGAAAACCTGTGAAGTTTGTAATTTTGTTTTGTCATTAGAAATAAGCTGTGAATCTGATGTATATTTTTTATGTTCTATTTCTGGTTTGTCATTTCCAATCCTATTTATTTCGACTTTACGTAGCACAAATGGATCCCAATAGGACTGTACATGGCCACTAATAATCAATGGTTCGATATGAGTTTTAAAAAGTTTCTGCTGTTCATTTTGTGTTAGAAGATGAGTATATCTCATTATCAAAATAATAGCAAATTTTGTCGTACATTCTGTATCATTTACTCTATCAGAAATAGTTAGACACAATTGCAATGCCTTCTTTTGGAATGTCACCCACGATGATTCTGATGCATCCTTTACAGATATTTCTGGGGTACGATCTTCAATACCATATAATTTAATCATAGTATTCAATAAATCATGGTAATCTGAATGCCATTCTATATTTCCTGAAGAAGCAACCAATGTAACTAATAATAACCTTAGAACAAAAGTTTTTTTCCTATAGAAACCTAACGATCCGTATATTTCAGCCAATGTATAGTATATATTTCTTTGTGTGTAAATTTCCATATCTTTTAACTGTAATTCAAATAATTTTGTAGCAAATACATATATTTCCATTTTTGAAAATACGGCTTCAATCTGAGCATCATTACAGTCAATTGGAGTATGTATACTATTAATTATTGATTTTAAGCACTCCTGAGATAATTCTTCTCCAGTTTGACATGCTACCATAAAAGTAAGCGTTTTTACCAAAACTTCACAATATACAGTCTGTGGAGCATATTCGCTATTATGTGCTAATGACAAATCAAAATAATACAATACTTTATCTGAAATAGCCCTAATCAATAAAGGTAAATTGACGTCTTTAATCTCTAAATTAATTACAGGGACTGTTGAAGTCATTGAGTTTCTTGGAGACATCATAGGAGCAATAGAAACACTATTTCTTGGAGTTGTAGTCGTGCTACTAGATTCAACTGTTTGTAAGGGACATAGTTCATTGATTACTGATGGTATCTGGAAAGATACTTGTAGATATGATAAAAGTAGGAAACTAATTGCCAACCCATCTAATGCAGAACCTAACCAAAGATAATCACGAACCACGTGTAACAAAATGATAGATTCTGTGAAACTGTTCAATGCATCAATATATCTACCAGATAATAACTGAAAATTACCTAAAATTTTTAATTGTCTACCTTGTGCTCTCTGTTGAGCTTTATTATCAGAAGTTGTCAATGATCTTGCAATTTGTAAAGAAGCTGATCTTTTGATATTATTTGTTGTCATTTCAAAAGTTGACATTCTTTTTGATGCTGTATGAGATTTTGAAGTTGTTGATTGCGTGGCAGCTACATTCTGTGGACAAGTCAAGGTAGTTTTCAAAACCGCACTACCACCGATTGCACCCGGAGACCTTAATGTGACATGTTGATATGAAGAATAATAATGATCTAATGCTTGTAAGAAATTCCTGCTAATATCACACATTACAGTTTCCAAATGGTTAGTACCATTAAAATTAAAATTACATTGAAAAGTATTAGGAGCATCTGTATCTGAATTTTGATTCACAGTCTTGTTACCAGCAGATTCTGCTGATGAATAAATCAAATTATGTGATATTATTGTTGGAAATTTTTCCTTTAACAATCTTAAATTTTCAGTGGAATCACTTGAATCATTCACTAACCCAATAACAACAAATATTTTCCTAAACGGTTCGAAATCGTATAAAAACAAATCTAACTCGTCATCATTAGTAGATGTAATAATATCTAAGAATATTCTACCATTAGGGAACCCTTGTGGAGTGAACAGTAAACTTTCAATTGGAGAAATATCCAGTAATCTCACTTCATTATAACCTTTCAATTGTTCTACTGCATTCTTGTACGCTTGCCTCTCCCATTTCCCAATAGGAACCACTAACGTATGCACTTTTGCTGGATCAACAAAACTAGCATAATTTCCCAAACTGCTGCTCATAGCGTAATAGTGTCTGTAACCTTTACTTTTTCCGCCCCACAAAACAAACTACTGCCTAAAGACAATTGCCAAGGCTTATACACACTACAGACATACCTCAAGTTCATATATTCTAACGTATTTATTCAAATCAAAACTGATCTTATTCGATTAAGTTCATCAATAGCTTCTATTCTCAATGGATTATTACCATAAAGTACCGATCACAATGTACGGAATAGCGAGTTTCAAGGTGTAGTTGCAGTCACGTGCAAATTTGGGGAATACAAAGAAGACTATTATTATACAACAATGAACCAGCTGCATGGACAGAAGTTTAAGTCATGAGCAGTTGGTTAACACTACCCACCAACCCAGGTATGACAGACTTAAAACTATGGAACTCTGAAGCTGTGCGCAAGAGTTTATGTTGCGTACTGTCTGAACAGACGCGTTATTACAATGTAAAGCGATACAAATAGCACAAGAGTATATACATATATATATACAAGAAAATGTGAATAGATTACAGTGCATTAGAACCGCCCACAAATAATAATTGCCTTGCCTTGAACATAAGATGCTAATAGATAATGATGCGTCTCATATCTTTAACGTCCCTTCCTTTCCCTCCCTGGCATCGCATCGCATCGTATTCTTTACACTTACAAATAGCAACTACGCCAAGCATACTGACTAAACCGAACTACAACATTATCTGACATATCATCCACGATCTTACTAATCTCTTGTATACACGTCCTTTCAACTGGTTAGTTAAAGTGGGCCTACAGTAACCATTTACATTATCAAATCCCATCACTCCACACGGAATACTATATATTTTTTAGAAATTAAACACATTTTGCCACCCTTTGAACATTTTAAATACATTTTAGATATAAAAGTACTGTGAATTATAAGTTGTGATTGACTATTAATGATTAAGAAGGCATTGAATAGTGTATACATAATATAATAGAATCAATTGGACACGGGATCTCGATACATAATGGCTGGTCTTTCGTTCGATAATTATCAAAGAAACAATTTTTTAGCATCAAAATCTCATGCACAACCAAAAGCTACTTCAACGGGTACCACCATTGTCGGTGTGAAATATAATGGAGGTGTTGTTATTGCAGCAGATACAAGATCAACTCAAGGTCCTATTGTCGCAGATAAGAACTGTGCTAAATTGCATCGTATTTCTCCACGTATATGGTGTGCAGGTGCTGGTACTGCTGCTGATACAGAAGCTGTTACTCAATTAATTGGATCAAATATTGAATTACATTCATTGTATACACAAAGGGAACCTCGTGTTGTGTCAGCTTTACAGATGTTGAAACAACATTTATTTAAATATCAAGGTCATATTGGTGCATATCTTATTGTAGCAGGTGTTGATCCAACTGGTGCTCATCTTTTTTCAATTCATGCTCATGGTTCAACAGATGTTGGTTATTACCATACTCTAGGGTCAGGTTCTTTAGCTGCAATGGCAGTATTGGAATCTAGTTGGAAACAAGATTTAACAAAAGAAGAAGCAATTAAATTGGCTTCTGATGCTATCCAAGCAGGTATTTGGAATGATTTGGGTTCTGGTTCAAACGTCGATGTATGTGTAATAGAAATAGGTAAAGATGCAGAATATTTAAGAAACTATATCACTCCAAATGTAAGGGAACCTAAACAACAAAGTTATAAATTTGCCAGAGGCACTACAGCCATACTAAAAGAAAGCATCATAAACGTTTGTGACATCGAAGAAGAAGAAGTTGATGTAACAGCTTAATCAATACCTTATTAACATCCCTCACTCGTCCCCAGATACTACATATATGCATATATATACATACATAAATATATATATATACATATATATATTAGAAATTTAAAAAGAAAAAATAAATAAATGAATGAAACAAAAAAGGGAAGTGAGAGCAGTACACTCAGATTCATTATATTCGTTTAAAAGGTATCAAACTAGTATTCCATGACAGCCTCACCTGATGTGCCCATTGTTGTAATATGTTTTACCACTAGTTCAAAATATAAACGTCTTCATATCGCTGAATCAATATTTTTTTATAGCGAAAGGCGGGTAATAGTATCAAAATTTTGGGTAATAGCGTCTTATAATTTAATTATATAATAATAATATATAAGATGATATTTTAAGATACCTTTAATATTTGTTTTGACTGGTTAAAAGTTGATAATCTGTTAACATATATAGGCTATCTGCTACAAAATAGAGCGTACGTACCGACGTATACATTTGTGTATTATTGTTTAAGGGCTGTGATCAGTTATTTCCTGAGAACGCACTAAATAGTTTGTTTTCCTCATTGTTAGATCATCGAGCAAATAATATATATTATATTATAAGAAATATACCTCATATATACACTATATGACTTTAGCAGGCTCTAATACCAGAGTGGGTGTTGGTTCTGGTGGTTTGCATCAGGAACTCTATAATGTACTCACCCATATGGAACTTTTGAAAGTTATAGAATTAAAATTAGTTTGCAAAGCAATAGGATTACCATTAGGTGGAAGAAAAGCAGATTTACAAGATCGTATCACCACTTATCTGAAAAATACATTCTCTGTTGGACATATAGACCCTTGGAGACCCAAAGCTGTCAATATACTTCTAGAGAAAGCAGTTATGGGTGACGTACTTCCCACTTACGATGCATTATGGCAGTCATTGAAGAATGGAACTTATGCTACTACATTAGGTGTAGATCATGATCCTGTATTTAGTCGTGAGGGACCTGCTGCGCATAGTTTGCGCCCACAACCTCAACCTGTTGTAAATTCAAATATATACAATGGTCCCATCAATAATGTTCAGATACTACATTTTAAAGAATCACCATTTTACAAAGTAAAGAAATTAATTCAAGAAACAGCATCCAAAGTCAAGAAAACAACTGGTAGAGGTGCATCTACTTCAAAATTCAAACTACTACCAGAGGATTGGGCGCTATTAAAATCTGATGAGAAATACAAAATTTATTTATTTAGCGGAAAATTTACTCCTACTGGATCTTATGGTAACGAACCAATACAATTTCCTTATCCTAATGAGATTAAAATAAATGACGTCCAAATTAAAGATAATACACGAGGTTTGAAGAATAAAATCGGAACTGCAAAACCAGCCGATTTAACTACACACATCAAAGGACCTCCAAGTATGAATGTTTTGGACTTTGTTTACGCATTTACTAAAGATGAATATTTAATATACTGTTATATTGTAGAACTGATATCCCCGGAGGAACTTGTGCAACAAGTAGTGAAACATCCAAAAATTATCAAAGCTGCAACTATTAATTATATCAATAAAACATTAAAAGAAGAAGATGACGATCTGATAACAACATCCACAGTAATGAGTTTACAATGTCCGATATCATATACAAGAATGAAATATCCGGCTAAGTCTGTTAATTGTAAACATTTACAATGTTTCGATGCGTTATGGTTTATATATTCTCAAATGCAAATATCGACATGGCAATGCCCTGTCTGTCAAACCCACGTTGAGATGGAAACTATGGCTATCTGTGAATATGTTGACGAAATTTTAAAGAGCAGTTCTGAAGAAACAGAACAAGTTGAGTTATCTACAGATGGTTCTTGGATTCCTTTGGATGAGGACGGAAAGAAAATAAACACTGATTCTAGTTCGAATAATCAAGGCACTAAAGCGCCTGAAACAACCAGTGCAGTCAAAAAAGAAATAATGACTGAACCATCAATACCATTACCGGCCGCCAACCAAGCAGGCGCTGGGCCATCTGGGTCACATGCGACTGAAACTGTAATATTACTAGATAGTGAAGAAGAAGAAGAAGAAGAAGAAGAAGGAGAAGACGAAGAAGATGATCGTTCACTTGCTGCACATAATATAAATACAACTTCTGTTGCTGCATTAAACACGACAAACATTGATACATCTAATAGAAGCAGTAATGAAGTGGAAAATGCAACAGGAAATAAAAATACGTCAGTGACGACATCATCAAATAATAATCAAAACGATCCATCTTCTGGTGCGACGAATAACAGTGACGGTACAACTGACCAAATACCGTCAACTTCTAATAATCAAACACCATTGTCAAACGCAAGACCACACCAAGAAAATAATGCATCGTTGCCAAATATATCAGCTGGAGCTAATACTCCTCCTGATATATACAAGAACCAAAGATTATCTGATAGAGATTCAGCAACAAGAGAGAACCCAAGTAATTCATCTTTACCTTTAAACTCATTTTCAAGAGTAGACACTCCAACCGAAGCTTCCACAGAAGCACCAACCCCAGTTCCAAATATACATGCAACTACGGTTCCTACATCCAGTAATATTAATATTATAGGTAATTCGTTACTTGGCCTTTCTGGTAATCTTGGAATCTTTGGATCCTCCTCCCCTGAGTCAGACAATAACAATAATAATGACAATAATGACAATGATAATAATGACAACGAGAACAATAGGAATAATTCTCCTGATAATAGTATAGGTACATATAATGGTGGTAGCGGAAATCTCCTTGGTATATCTGGTGAACCTCCTTCGTTCGGATCAGTAGCTAATGGTACTGATAGCACTGTAGTTAATTCAACTGCAAATACGGAAAGCTCAAACTCCAATGTAACGGAATCAGAAAGAGGAAATATCTCTCAATTACCAAAGCAAGCAAGCATTAATCATAGGTCACGGAAACAAGCAGTTTCTCTATTCATACCAAGAAAATCATATCAAAACATGTTGCCACAGAAAAGGTTACAATCAGTGCAATCGTCAACGATGGATTCACCTAATACGATGGGAAATGAGAATCGGATCCCTCACACAAATGCATTCTATCCATCTGCAAATAGTCATGGATCTCAGTCAACTGCAACTGGAAATATAAATACATACATACCACCTCATAATACAAATAGTGACAATGATATCGATGTTGATGTTATCGATTTAACATCCGATGATTAATTAATGTACTCATAAATAATTACATTCAAGATATATATATTTTACATAGGTTAATAGAGAATAATTTTTTCTTGAAAAATTCAAGTAGTTATCAATTAAGTTTTATTGAATATAGTTCATTGAATATATAAAAGGTTAATTGATAAAAGGAATCCTAACAGGAACTTTTTTCCTGTAATCAACATATTTTTCTCCAAAAAATTTAATTAAGAATTTTTCTTCAAAAGCTATTCTATTATTAAAAAATTTCCAAAGTACAAATGCAAACATAATGAAGGAGAATGGATTTAATAATAATAGTTGAGAACCTAGTGCCCACCAAAAAAACCCGAAATAACTTGGGTGTCTAAATATGGAATATATTCCATTAGTTACCAATTCATGATCTGATATTTTAGATGTTTTAACTGTATGTGAAAATGATTTACCAGCAGTAGACATGGCAATAGTTCTAGTAATTTGACCTATCAGTAGTAACACTATACCTAGAGAGAAAAGTAATTTATTGATACGTGAAGATTGTGAATATTTCCAATCTGGTAAAAAATATGCTCCCAAACTGAATTCAATAATTGAAATTAGATGTGACATAAGATATTGTTTTCCGTTATTAATCAGAAACGATTCATCGTGCACTTTACCTGGATTATATCTTGCTGTTATATAAAATTCTAAGAAATGAAATAACGATAGCGCAGCTAAATATATGTTAAAATTCTTATGTTTGAGTATCGAAATAGCACCGATGCTAACACCTAACTGAATACCTAACAGATATGAAGTCAATGATATTTCATCTAATGAATTCTTAGTAATATCAGGATATGGTTTACCGTCGATCATAACTGCGATGTCCTCATCGCTTGAATTTTCTTGAGACATTGTAATTAGTTCATACACTGGTATTTGATATTCTTGTTTTATGAAAAGAGTAATGCAAATTACCAATACAAATTCAATTGAATGGAAATATATTGAATCATCTATGCATATGTATATATACCTGTGGGTATTTCATTTTAATGGTTTCGAATTGATGGTTTTTCCATAATTTTCAATTTCGATATTACATTATACTTTCCGAATGTTTCAAGTTGCCATGTTAATTACCCAATTAGGTAATTGACATAAATTATGAATATTAATTATTATTATATATATTTTTATGAAGAATATAGGCATATGATAAGTCATTAGATTATATATATGTATATGTAAGAATAGTGAATGTTATTAAAATATATTGATTATAATTTTGATTTAATGGTTTCAATTGATTCATTTTCCACTTCTAATAATGTTTCCATAATTTCATCAGCTGCTTCATTTAAGTAAAAATGAAGTCTCTCTGCTGATAAATTACTTTTCTCTGGTTTATTTACAATATTAATATGCAACCAGTCATTATTTAACATATAAGCTAAACCAAACCCATTATCATTAACTTGAGACCAACCATAACCATCAAAATATTCTGATGATAATTGTGAAGTTGATACTAACCAAGTTGATGAATAATTAAATAGAGGATCTTTGAATAATTCTGGTATTTCATCATTATTGTTTGAATCAATCATATTTTTCAAACCTAAGAAATGACGATCAATACCTAAACCATTTGATGCTTGAATTAAATTTTTAGAATGTGTATTTGTTGCAATTCTTAATAAATTAATTTTTTCAGAATTTGTTAATTTATCATTTGACCAATTTGATACAAAATTATATGAATCATTTGTTACAACTCTACCACATTCAGTACGACCTTTAAAAAATCTTCTTGTTGATGCAGCTTCATAAGTAGGTACTTGTTTACCTAAATATTTAAAAATTGCTAATTGAATAATTTGTTGAATGAATGAATCTGGTGAAAATTTATTTTTTTTAATAAATTTTTTACCAAATCTATTATAATGCCAAACTTTTAAATTATGTTCATTAATAATTTTATTAAATTTTAATTTTGCAATATCAATTGAATTTTTAATTTCTGGTGTAATTAAAAATTCTAATTTATTAATATTACTATATTTTTCATCAATTTTGTTTAAATCATTTAAACAATTTGAAATAAATTCATTTGAATTTAATTTTGATAATTCTTGACATAAATAATTATTTAAAAATAATGTTGGTGTACCATCCATTTTTGAATGTTCACCTAAGAAACCTGATGAACCATTTTTAGTAACAAAAAATTGTAATGATTTATCAAAAAATCTATTAAATCCATTACCATGCCAACAATTTCTTGATTTTTCTTCTAATGATTTTGTTTCAATATTTGAATCTAAACAAAATACGAATGATGATTTAAAAATTGTTTCTAATGAATTTTTTGAAATTGGATTTTTAATTAAATTTTTATATGCTAATTTCCATTCATTACGTGGTAATGAAGTTAAAATACCAATATTATTTTCATTTAATTTTGAATTATTTTTATTATTAACAATTGAATATAATTGTTTATAAATTTTATTTGTTGATAATGGTTTTAATGTTTTTTCATCATGAGTTAAAATTTTGAAAAAATTTCCATTATGTATAATTGTAATAAAATTATTTTCATAAATTGAATAATTTATTGTTGTATCAATACAATTATTTTCATTAGATAAATTTGGTATTCTTGAATTATTAAACATTAAATGGAATGAATTCATACAAAATGGTGAATTTTTAATAATTTCATTTGGTATTGATTCATTTTTCAATGATTCAATAAAATCAATTAAAATTTTAATCATTGCAGTTGATTTAATTAAATAATCATTATTAATTTTGTTTAAATTTTTATTTAAATCATTATGTGAAAAAAAATATGAAACGTATGGTATTACAGGATCATTATAATTTAAATAAATTTGATTATCCCAAAATTTTGATAACCAATTTCTATCATTTTTTGATGAATCAATTAATTTTTTTTGTAAAAATTTACCATTTGTATTATTATCATTTAAAAAATTTTCACATAATTTTTTTTGTTTTATAAATGTTGATTCATTACAATATGGTTTAATTGAATTTAAATAATTATTTATTGTATCATTTAAATTTGGTATTGGTAAATTTGGTAAAATATTTTGATTTTTAAATGTTAAACCTTTATATGTTAATTTATAATGATTTTTTTGATAATATTCATTTGAATTTTCTGCTAAATAAAATTCATTATTTTTAGAATTAAATTCAAATTTTTTAATACTTTTATTGTTATCTGAATTTAACAAAGTATTTGTTGTCATTAAATTTCTTTTAATATTTATATTATTAACTTTTTTTATTAAAGTATTTTTCTGCATTGTAACAAATACACATATACAAATATATATATATATATGTATATTTGAAACCAGCTATCCTTATAGAATATATATTTCCGCTCTAATACAACTCATCCACCATTTGGCAAATAAAATATCCATGATCCTTATATAGATAATTTTTTAATAAAAAGATTTGCATAACAAAGGATTTGCAAAACATAATAAGACTCCTTATTTTTATTTTTGAATGACACAAAAGTAAAATAAAAAAATAATATAAATATGAGAGATGACACAAACAAAAAAATAATAATAAACAAAATAATTTAATTTATTATTCCCATAAGATCATTCATTACTTTCCCTTCCCTTCCCTTCCCTAATCCCCCTGTATCGGCGGCAAAAAGGGTACGGAAACAATACCGTGATACGCTGCCCACTGATATATTTATCGCCGATGGAGATAACTACAGAATGACCCAAACTAATTAAATTGGAGATGGGGATAAACAGGGACAAATTGATAAATTGATAAATTGGTAACAGGGACAAGTGGATGTCTGGGAGAGAAAGAAAAAAGAGAAAGAGAATGACTATAGCAATGACAATAACAATAATAATAGCACATCATCATTATCCTTTGATTAATTAAAATGTGAAATGTAAAATGTTAAATGCAGTTACGTCTGTTAGCCGCCCATTGGTTTAAGTTGATTACAAAATGATTACAAAATACAAAATTATTATTAAATCCGGCAGGCAAAAAAAAAAAAGTGGGGTCATGTGGGGTGGGGGAGAATGAGGCATACGGCTAAATGGATTTTTAATAATAATAATAATAATAATTGGCATCGGATATAAACAAATTAAATTTTTTATTTCCGCGATCGTGTGTGGTGATTGATGGGTGTCACGTGTGCTTGGTGTCACGTGAATGGAATAATTAAAATTTATCAAAAATTATAACATGGATATATGTATATATGGATATATGTATATATTTATTGATGGGATGGGATGGAATGGGGATAAGGTTTTTTATTATAATTATTATTATACTTTTGTATTAATAGATTACTACAAAGTATATTTCATTGTACACTGTACACGTTGTATATAAGGATGGACTATACATTGCAGTTAACATTATACTATTATCCTATTTCCGTCTAAATACAGCTCTACTCACATATTTAAATTATGGATCAATATATAATAGATGATGATGATATAGCATTTGAATATGAATTACAAAAAAATTCAAATGAAATTTTAACTTGGAAAAGATATATTGATAAAAAAAAAGCGAACAAGAATTCAACTTTAAATATTATTTGGTTATATGAAAGATATTGCAATCAATTTAATAATAATATAAATTGTTGGAATGAATATATACATTATTTGATTATTGAATTAAAATTTAAAAATTTAAATTTTGTAATAAATCATATACTAATCAAATGTTTAAAAAATAATAACCAAAATGATAAACACATTATTGAAAAAATTTGTTTGTTAATATTAGATTTATCAATAAAACAAAATGATTTACAAAAAATATTAGAAATATTTAATTTATCATTAATTTATTGTTCAAATAATTCACATTTAAAATTTTGGAAAATTATATTGAATTATATTAAATTTATACTCGTTGAAAATATTCAATTCGATGATAATAATGACATTGATATTGATATTGATATTGATATTGAAAATAATGACATGCATACACTCATCGATAACTCATTGAATAATAATAATAATACTCAACCGAATATAAATACAATTGCAAATGTTTGGGCTTCACATATTTTACAGAGATATTTATTGATTTGTCCCAAAATTAATTTAAATTATACTTTAAATTTATTGTTTAAGACAAATGATTGGGAAATTATAAAATTATCATATGATACTTATCTTTCATTAAATGATATTAATAAAAATATTGAAAAAATTTCGTATCAATTGAATTTAAATTATTTACAAACATTAGATCAATTAAATTTAATGGATCAATATCAATCATTTATTAAAAAAATGTTAATAGTCTTTGAAAAAAATAATTTAACTGAATTAACATTAATATATGCAAATTTTTTAATTAAAAGATTAAAATTTAATGAATTAGAATCATTATTAAATGAAATATATTTAAAAAATTTAATTGTAAAAGATTTTATTGAAATTTTTAACTATCATATTAATTTTGAACAAATTTTAATTGAAATTAAATTAAATAAAATTAACTTAGAAAATGATACTACACTAGATTCAATTAATTCTATCAAAACACATTATAACATTTTACAAGATTTAATTAATACAAGAGATTTAAAATTAAATGATTTAAAATTAAGAAAAAATTCAAATTTAGTTTCAAATTGGTTAGAAAGAATTTCAATCATTGATGAAAATAATAATAATAAGGAAAATAATTTAAATTTAAAATTAAAATGTGATACTTATTCAAAAGCTATATTAACAATCGATCCATTAAAAGTAATAACCCCAGGTTCTTTAAGTAAATTATGGATTTCTTATGCACAACTTTATTGGGATAATAAAGATTTCGAATCCGCAAGAGAAGTGTACAATAGATCTTTAAACGTACCATTCCCATATTTAAAAGATTTAGAAGAAATTTGGTTATCTTGGTCACAAAATGAATTATCATTAAATAATAATATTGAAAAATCAATAATTATATTAGAAACTGCATTAAGTATACCTGAAAATCCAGAATTATTATACGAAACTTTTAAAAGAAATGAAAAAAATAAAATAAATACTAATAAAAATAATAGAATTCCTGCTCAGACAATAGTATTTACATCACTGACACTTTGGACTCATTATTTAGATTTAGTAGAATCTCTATGCATAGACAAGAATGATACTGTCGAAATAAATAAAACCATTGAAGTATACGAAAATATAATATCATTGAAAGTAGCTACACCAATAATTTTTATTAATTATGCACATTTCTTACAAGAAATGGTTGGTTTTAAAGAAAGTTTTCAAGTTTATGAACGTGCTATATCATTTTTCCCACCAGATACACAATATCAAATATGGTCCATTTATTTAAATGAAGTTATTGCAAATAATACAGTATTATCAAAAGAACATATTCGTGACTTATTTGATCAAGCAATATCAATTCTTACTTTAAATAAAGTCGATTGTAGATCAATTTTTATACTGTACAGTGATTTTGAAGAGAAAGAAAATAAATTTTTCAAAAGAAGTATTGATATTTTATTAGAAGGTATCAAAGCTAGTGAAAATGTTAATTCAAATTTACAAAATATATTAAATTTATGGAATTTATGTTTATCGAAGGCTACACGATTATTAGGTGACAAAAATTTAAGACCAATATATGAAATATGTATTCAATCATTACCAAATTCAGCAGCGGTTGAATATACTGTTCTTTTTGCAAAATTAGAAGCAAGATTAAATGAATATTCACGTTCAAGAGAAATTTTAAAATTTGGTGCACAGTTATTACCACCTGCTAAAAATGAACCTTTATGGAATTATTGGGATGAATTTGAAATAGAATTTGGTAATAAAGAAAAATATAAAGAGATGTTGAAGTTGAAGAGAAAATTAGAAATAGAAATGAATGTAGATACAGAGCAAATCACTCAAACACAAGGCAGAATACAATTTGTTGCATCCAGTGCTTCTCAGAGTAAAAATGAACCAATTAATCCAGATGAATTAGAGTTGGATTTATAAATATAACCATATTATATAATATAACAAATCTATATTGCTATATAAACAAACGATATACGCTTGTAACTTCTTATAACAACAATTTAATATCTTTCTTATTATATGTGATATGACGATATTTGGTATATTCATATGTTCTTCGTGATCACGTGCATTTCCTACTTTCTTTCTCTTGGAAATTGACTTTAGATCTGGTATTGACAAAAATATAAGATATTGCAACAACTTTAGCATCGATTATATATGTGAAATGGATGAGTAAACGATTTGTTTTTAGATAGGTTAGTTGATAATTTCAATTTAGTTTAAGATTTTCAATCTCAATTCAAGAAATATTGAGAGCGGATTTCTTAATAAAGCAAAAATAAATGTTAACCAATATCGAAACTCGAAAAGATTTGGTAGATATCACACATGTGTTTAAAGATCTTAGTGTGGAATTAGAACCTAAAACAATTATAAAAAATCCTAATTTCGATTTATTTGAAGGGACACGTTCATTAGAAGTTAATAATATAAAATTGGATTCAAGTTTAATTTCATTAAATGAAGAAGAACTAAATTTTGATTGTGATCAAGTTCATGGAGATCCTAATGATGACAAACTACAACTGGAAACAGTTTTAGCTATATCAGATAGGCTTGTAAGATCTGTCGTAAGCTGGCTGAATGATTATCAAACCTTACCCACTACCGTTTTAAGTTGCAGATATGTGGAACATACATTATTAAAATCTGAGAAGAATATGACATTATATCAATTGTCCACAAATAATCCTCTATATGATGAAGTATTAAGTAGTATTATAATTGGTATCTGTTACTTCTCTAACTTTGTTTTACAATTGTTAAAAGCAGGTGTAATATTAGAAGAAGAAGATCTGAATTTTAATAACATGGGATTAGATTTTTTAAGTTTTGTACATTCCTCAGAAGAAGTTTTAAAGCTACTAGACAATTCAAAAGTTTTCTTATCAACTTTTAATGATGAAAATTCCAAAATTCTGATTGATATTATAGATTTAGTAACATGCTTAGTACACATTGAAAAAGCCTTAACCAAATATGATACTGATTTGACCCACTTAGACAAATTAATTGAGTTATCTGAAAAGTTAGATAAAGTAGATATACCATCCACTTCAATTCCAGTTGGAACCTTTTCCATGGGTATTCAACGAAGATTGGCTAATCAATTTCCTCCAAGAGATTTAGTGGTACCAAAAAACAACTACCTTGGTTATAAAATAATGGCAAATGATATTATGAAGATTTTAAACGTTGCCGAATCTGCAACAGCATTAGAGACTTTACAATTTGCCACACTAATTAATAATTTAAGTCAAAAGCATGTTGTAAGTAGAGCATTGTTCTCATTATATTTTTTGAGAGATGATCAAACTATTCTAGGTAAATACACATTAGACTCCTTTATAAAAATGCATTTAAACGAGTTTTCCTTGTTTGGTGCTACATCAGAACCTTCATTATTAAAGACAGAATTACAAATTAATTTAGAACCAGTTCTTCAAGAAGCAGTACGAGTTTTATTGGAGATGTATCAAAATACGGCACAAAACACATGTCGTATAAGACAAGGATATAACAGACAGTTGGTTCTATGGGATTCTTTACAAGCTCAAATGGAAAGTGTTGAAGTCGAAATTGAAAACAATGGCTATGCTAATGTTCTTGATGAAGCAAATGGGTCAACCTTTATGCCGTACTCATCTTGGATTTATATGAGCAAGATAACCATTATGTTAGAATTTGTTTTAAAAGGTTTTGATATAGAAATTTACAAACCATTTGAATCATATTCAATGTACTGGTATGCATTTTATTTAACTCATAAATTAGAGTATTGTTTAAATTCTGTTCAACAATTTATTGAGAAAAAAATCAATCATATTCATATGATCAACAAAAAAGTTAAGAAATTAAAAGCAGGCGAAAAGAAAGAAAAACTAAGAGAACAATATAAAACATTAGCCAAAGATGAATTACCACAGTTACAAGTAAATAAAAGGTACGTCAATTTTTTGATTAAAAAAAATGCAATTACGAGATCGCTATGTTCAATGCAAGTATTCCAATTTGGAATTTTAAAATCATTTGGTTTAATAAGCAATAAATCTCCATCTGAATCCAAATTTATTGATGATAAATTAATTCATGATTTAAGATTTAAACCATATTCATCCATTGGTGTACCAGAATTGCCATCTTATGAAATTTTCGAGAATACGTTAACTGAATTTACCATTAGTGAACCTATGTTTTCATTGAAAGTAGCCAAAACTTTAGAATACATGAAAGCAGAATTAACCAATGCTAAAGATTTAATTGACGAAGTAAGCAAATGTATCCAAGCAGGAGATAACAATGGGGTTTTAGTTACAGGAACAAGATTGGTAAAAGAAGAAGCATTGGTGTACTATGAACAATTGAAGAAAACTGCACAATCACTTGATATCAACAGTACAATAATAACTAAAAAACTGGGGAAGAGTCCAAATTCAGCTAACGCTAGTAAATACAGAGTTGAATTAAAACATTCACCGGATGCATCAACATATTACCCACTATTAACACTAGTAGAGAAATAATGAACGTAAGTATGCTTACACCATACTAACCTGTAGATATTATTATTTAAAAAATAATTAAACTTTAATATTAATAAATAATACTTCTAATATTATATATAAAAGTAATTTCAATTATTCACATTGCGTTGGCGGCTATTTGAAAGAATTTCGGACTGTTGAAACGATTGCGTTCCCTTAATTTTGAAATTTAAAAATCAAAATTGTATGTGACTGCACACCCGTGCATACGCGTTTTTATTATGGTGGATGGGTGGTGTTTGGCTTTCACGAAGTGGGTATTCAATTCTATTACATAGATTGAAGTTATGTATTGTAATATATTAGCAGGTAACACAGTAGCATGATATATCAAGAATATTATGAGTGAATATTGCATTTGGGAATATCGGTAACTGGGTATTGATATTGTTCTCATGTATAGCCATGCTCATCTTAAAGTACTGCACTAGCAACAATAAAAAATTATCTCTTAAAATTGTAAATTTCACGAAACACGGAATTGCGTCTATCCAGAAATTAAACAAACACAAACTAAATTTCAGTTCACCAGACTAGGCGGGAACCGCAGTAACTCCTTCTGGTCTCATCAGCGCAGGCGAACTGTTTAGTGGCCCCCTCTGCCTAGCCAAAATAGCTTTGCATCCACCATAGGCTCGCTTCCTTCCCTGTTAGACACAACACGCACTCGCTAAACTGGTTTACCTCCCTCCCACAGTGAAACTTTTCAAAATTATTTCACCTCTTCAATTTCATTATTGTTATGTTATAGTGAACAGATGAACTAATTGTTTGCTAGAGTACAGTAAAGGTATTGTTTGAGAAGTGTTGATACTATTCTACTCTGTTCAGTAGTGTTCTGTTCTGTTATACTGAGTAATGTAATGATGATATTGTAAGAATTCTGTTAGTTAGTTACTATATTTTAATATAATTAAACCATAAGGTATACTATTAGTTATTATGCGTTTAGTTTTAAATTGTTTAAGCATACCTAAGTGCCCAAACACATATATAAGATAATATGCCTCCAAAGTTTGATCCAACTGAAGTTAAATACTTATACTTAAGAGCTGTCGGTGGTGAAGTCGGTGCTTCCGCTGCTTTAGCTCCAAAGATTGGTCCATTAGGTTTATCCCCAAAGAAGGTTGGTGAAGATATTGCCAAGGCTACCAAGGACTTCAAAGGTATTAAGGTTACTGTCCAATTGAAGATTCAAAACAGACAAGCTACTGCTTCTGTTGTTCCATCTGCTTCTTCTTTAGTCATTACTGCTTTGAAAGAAGCTCCAAGAGACAGAAAGAAGGATAAGAACATTAAGCACAACGGTAACTTACAATTAGATGACATTATCGAAGTTGCTAGACAAATGAGAGAAAAATCTTTCGGTAAGAACTTAGCTTCTGTTACCAAAGAAATCTTAGGTACTGCTCAATCTGTTGGTTGTCGTGTTGATTTCAAAAACCCACACGATATCATCGAAGCTATCAATGCTGGTGAAATTGAAATTCCAGAAAACTAAAGGTCATAATATCCATACTTTTCATATAATTTAATAAAAATTTAATTTTCAATTTTATATTTCTGTTGATATACTCCAATATAAGCAAAAATTAATAAAATCTATTTTAAAAAAAGCATTCTATTTTATTTATTTTAATCTATTCTAGTAAAACAATAAGCAATTCAAAAAATTAATCTTATCTAATTGTAAATTATTCATTTAGATTATAATTGGATTGACTTCTTATTATTTAAGTATATGTATATAGATGTATAGCAGAAATATGAACTAGTTTAATTCTTAGTTTGTAAGTGCTGTGACACTTTTAAGATTTTAAAATAATTATGTGTCTTATTAATTTAACAATTACTTGATGAAAAGCATTATTGACATATTTTAGAAAAAACCTTAATTGATTGAACATAAAGCTTTCATTACAAATCGTAAACTTATGGAAACGGAGAACAAGAATATTTTTAGTATTAAAACACTTGTCTTACATACTACTCAAATTTATGAATATATATATATATATAAGGATATGTTATACCAGTTCTATCATATTATTTTGTCAGTGCAATCCTCCTAGTCATCAATATTATTTCTAAAACGCACGGCCTTAAATTCTATAAATTTGTTAACCTCATTGAAAAACTATTGATGATGATTAATCAAATTTAAAAGAAAAAGATCACTGCAAACATAGACATTAAATGTCCAATTTCAAATGGAAAGATTTAATTCAGTTGAATTCAAAAACTGATGGATATAAGTCCCCATTAGCATGCTTGTGTCATATAGATGTTAATGCTTTTTTCGCTCAAGCAGAGCAAATACGATGTGGCTACACTAAAGATGATCCAGTAGTCTGTGTTCAATGGAGTTCTATCATTGCTGTATCATACGCTGCCAGAAAGTATAACATTACAAGAATGGATAGTATAGATGATGCTTTAAAGAAATCTGATAATAAGATCATTCCTATTCACACAGCTGTTTATAAGAAGGGTGAAGATTTTTGGCAATACCATGATGGATGTGGTTTATGGCAGAAGGAGAAGTCAAAACAATTATCACCTGAAGAATATAAGGTATCATTAAATCCATATCGTAGGGAAGGAAGAAAAATTTTTAAAATTTTTAAAGACTGGTGTGATTTAGTTGAGATTGCAAGTACAGATGAAGGTTTCCTAGATTTGAGTAGATTATGCTTACAAAAACTATTATTTGACGAAGAGATACTAAAATATAAAAGCAACAATGATAATGAGAAAACATTACAGGATAAATTTATAAATGGAGATTACCATTTGGAATCGTTTTTACCTCCTGTCCCAGAATCTTTAAAACTACTGAAGTTTGAAGGTACTTTATATGATTCAGAAGAAGGCAATCAGATAGATGATTGGGATGATGTTTTATTTGCATTGGGGTCTCAACTTACCTATCAAATGAGAAATCAAATTAAAGATACTCTAGGATATACCACATCTTGTGGGATTGCAAACACTAAGAGCGTATGTAAACTGGCGTCAAATTTTAGAAAGCCAGATGCTCAAACTATTATAAGAAATAAGGTATTAGAAAATTTTTTAGATAATGAAAAATTTGAAATTACCAGCTTTTGGACCCTGGGTGGAAACTTAGGTAAAGATTTAACTAGAATATTATCCCTGCCATCTACTGGAAGTATAAAATATATGAGGGAAACTTGGCCGCTTTCATCAAATGATCTTAAGATATATATGGATGAGAAATTGAAAGAACTTAGGGATGCAGGGGGTGAGGTTGATATTGACCCATCAAAGAGAAGTGCATTGGCCTCAAAATTATTTAGCCTTTCACGTGGGCAATTCCGTATACCTGTAAATCCAAGACCTTTAGTCAAATCAATGATGTCAAATAAGAATATGAGAGGTAAATCTTGTAATGGTATGGTAGATTGTTTCCAATGGTTGGATGTTTTTTGTAGTGAATTATCTGGTAGAATAGATGAATTAGGTCAGGAATATAATAAAATCTTCATACCCAAAACCGTGTCGATATCCGTAAAAGCCAATAACTGGCGTGCTTATTCAAAATCTGGACCATTGCATTGTAAAGGTTCTAAATTAAATTGTCAAGATATAATGAGGACAGCCGGTAAATTGATTAATGCTCTAGATGCACAATTGGGCAAATCTCAAGAAAGTGATTTTTATCCTTTAAAACAATTTAGTATTGTAATATCTAATATTGAAATAGTAGATTCCCGAAAAACCGTACTAGATATGTTTGGTGATCAAGCTCAAATGTCTACAACCGTTGAAGTTATGCCAACAGAAGAGGAAAACACGATAAAACAAGAAATAGATACTGCATCACCATGCTATGAATGTCAAGCATGTAATCTATCTTTTGAGGGTGAACATGAATTTAACGAACATAAAGATTATCATGTGGCTCTAAAGTTATCAGAGAGCTTAAATGGTGTTGACGAAAATTCTAAAAATATATCTGTAGGAGAGAGACGGTTATTATCCTCAAATAAAAGAAAAGGGAACACGGTAAATAGCTCTAAAAAGGTGAGAAAGAAAAATGAAACTACAAATGCAGGTAATAGCATACTGCGTTTCTTTCAAAAATAATTTATTTATTATATTTAATTAATTTTAAACTTTATAAAATCGATATAGGAACTATTTGTTCTGATTTAATTATTTATTAAACTGAAATATTTTCTTTATATTTTACGAACACAGGAAAGGAATGTGATACTCATTATTCATATGTCCATATCCAGTTTATATGTAACTACATAAGTGTTAGATTGCTGTATATCTTTACTTTTGAATCACAAAGAATAAATAATTAATAGGTCTTTTTTAGGGTTTGTAAAACAGTGATTTTAACTGTCACGTTTTTCCGAACAATGGTAAATATCTAGGCAACTTGGCCGAGTGGTTAAGGCGAAAGATTAGAAATCTTTTGGGCTCTGCCCGCGCAGGTTCGAGTCCTGCAGTTGTCGAATGTTTTTTTTGCTTGATTCTTGAGTGCTTCATTCATTATTCAATTAACTGGTATACACTATATAGTCTTCAAACAATTTTTGTTAAATTATCTTTTTAAACAAACTATATTATGAATGTTATTATAAAATACAACTATTTAAAATATATAACATGCTCCATATTAGGAGTTATTTAAAAAGTTTATGTCATTAATGCGTAAAATTTATTGTTGGTTGTTATCAGAATATGGTACGTACATAACTTGTGTGATGAATTTACCTCCATATCTAATTGTACATGCAGAACTTAATACACCGTCTCGTATATTACTAGTTATTAAATGTTGAAGATTAACATGAGGAATGATATGGTTTACATCTTCAGATGTATCTATGAATGCCATATTATCAACCGCTGTCTTTTTATGTTCTTTGAACGCTTCATTCATGTAATCTGTATTCAAATATACTGGGAGATCAACTATTGGATATTTGTTTAAGAAAAGTTGTTCTGCCATATCAAAACTAAAATTTTGTTCTCTACTTAAATATTCAAATAAATCTGTTTGGTTACAGTTTAATATGTTATGGTCTAAACTAGTAACACTTGATCTCATTTGCGGGCAAGCATTTCTATTAGAAGTATCCGTTGAAACCTTAACAGCTTTAAATAATTCAGGAATTTCCTTTGTATATTCATATATAATATTAGACTTAGGCACATTGAACACATTTGAATTTATCGATGCTGTGTCTATAGGACTATCTCTTTGTAAAAGTGGACTACTTCTGTGCAACCCAGCAAAATCAGAGAATGTTGTAGATGACCTGGGACCTTGAAACGAAAAATTAGACTTTTGTGGTGATAAATCAACACCACTTGTATTAAACTCTATCGGTTCAGCAACACCTGTTTGCATTTGATTATTAAAAACATGTTCATTTCTGAAGGGTTCAATCCTTTCATACCCTGGTAACACTTCAAACCAATTGACTACACTACCCTGATTATCTGTCGCAGTTGGAAGAAAATTCGAGTATTGTAATACTCCATTTACCATGAACTGTAATCTATAAATACCAGGTTGTAAAAACAAGCCTTGTGCTATCCATTCAGAGTTTATGGGATCATAGATCATAGGGATATCTTCAAATGCATCTGGCGCCAGATTATTTGTTGCCATAGAAGTTGCAATCTCTGAACTTATAATTGTGATATTAGCATCATTACAATTATCGAGATAGTCTCTCCATTTTAATACAACTTCTGTATATGCAGACCCCATTTCAAGAGAAAACGACGGCGATATAGATGGTGAATATTGATGAAACGTTTCTCTAGATTTTAAAGAGGACATATGTGACTTGTCTTTGAAAGATCCCCATTTAGAATCAATTTGTTTAGAATAAGCTGTTGAATTATTAAGAGGTTGAAATTCCCTAAAGTTAGTTGTATTTAAATTTTCATGTGTGAAAAATTCTGAAAACTTAGAAGGTTTCCTTATTCCTCTTGGGGCAATCATATTTTCTAAAATGTCACTGCTTTTGTTTTCAGTAAGATTAATTTTAAGTTCTCTAGTAGCTTGGAATGATTCAAAAAATTCACTTTTTAATTTCCTATGGGTTAATGATTTTCTGATTGTAGCTCCACGTTTTTGTGATTGGTCATATGAGTTTAGAACATTTTCAAAGGTTGATTGATTCCAGACTATATCTTCATTTGGTAAATAACCTAAATCCACTCTGTTACTAGAATATGAATTTTCGTTCGTTTTGTTTTCAGGATTATTCGTTACTGGTGTAATTTTAAAGTTCTTTTTCCAGATATTTGTGTTAGGTTTTATATGCTCAGTTGGTATTTCTATAGATATCGATTTTTGTCTTGTAAACGATAAGGATGGTGAGAGAGATGGTAAATTTTCATCATGCATGTTATTATTAAGTTTAGAATGTTCATGACTGTCATTTTCCTTATCAAGCAAAGTTTGTTTTAATGCGACTATACTTGGCCTATGTTCGTAAAAATCAAGATTATCAATATGATTGTTTGGGAAATTATTTGTATCTTCTAAATGAATAATTTTTTCAGTGTTTTGTCCTACCGTAGCTGTTGAATGTCCCAAAGGGAAGAATGTAGGAGTTTGTGAACCATCATGAGTTAAATTCAAATGGCTAGAATTGTTAGCATCTTTATCAAAACCTTTGGATGCCACAATATTTTTAATAGTGTTTCTGTTTTCATTACCCATCGAATAGTCTGATTTAAATAATGACGCACCATTATTTGGTAGATGTCGATTACCATTATTATTAGATAATTTAGTATATATTACGTTTCTATTGGAGTTATCTCTGCTTGTAAACAAATTTGATGTAATACTATCTTGCCTATAAGAATCTGCATCAAATTTTTGACCTAAATATTCAGTATTTGTATGCAACATTACAATCCCAGGATTTACGAGCCCCCCTTTCTGGCTACTAGCATCATTATCAACTGCATTAATATCCTCAATAGCTGTATGAGGACTTTCCAAAGTTCTAATTGATGGGTAATTACCCATAATTATTCTACTGATCTTTTGAAGTGTAAAAAATTTACGAGAAGCTCTTAATCAGTTGTTAATGGAGACATACACACTGAAAAAAATAGAAGGAGGTTAGTTTTCTTCTATGCTTAACTCCAGTAATATAGATTAGAATCTGTCCTGATGGATGGAATGACGATGAACACTACTACACACTCTTATTTAACGGTGTCTTATAAGAGTTAAATATGTATTTAATGTTCCTGATGAGATGGAATATTTCTGTTTATAGTTTTTTCCGAATCGATGATGTGGAATTAAAGAATTTTCTATGGTTTTTGCGGTGCTTGTGAAATCTCCGTACGGTGAAAACTTCTGAAACAAAAGAAGAATCTATACATTTTTGAATAAAAAATATTGAAAAAATGTTCTTTTAAAAGTTTATTTACATAACTATAATTATATATCTTGAACAATGATGCTAATGACATTATTTGTTACAAGTTTCAAGTAGTTAACTAATTAATTTAGTAATACACCGTCCCTTTTCCAAAAAAATTCAATTTTTTTTCTTTCCATTTTTACCCATTACACCTATTGTTTGTTTAAGCCATATGTTTTGAAAGGACCCTTTGTACTTCATCTGAAGTTACTACAACACCTTTATCAGAACACTTAGCACTATGCATTAATTCTTGACATAATCCATCAATATCTAAATCAGAATATTTTGGATGAGTCGTTATACGATCCCAAATTTCTGAACATTTCATTAATTTTGCGTCAGTATATGGAACTACGACATCTTCATCGTCTTCATCTTCATTATCTTCTTCAACTTTTGTACTTGGTTTCATTGGTTCTTCATTAATCAAATTTTTCATCATTAATTCATCTTTTTCATTATCTTCATTTTCATCATTTTTTAAGAAATCGAATTGAATAGCATTTGTTAAATTATCACTAAACGATTTATTCGTTGCATCCCTGAAGAATATATCATCATTGTCTTCATTTGGGAATGCTAAAGAAGTTTCTATGAATGGGAATTCCATTTTATTTACATTTTCAATTGAATTTGAATTTGAATTTGAATTTGAATTTTTCAATTTTAAATCATTTTCTTCAGGATCAAAATCAAAATCAAATGATGTTTTACCAAAACTTGGTGTATTTACATTTGAATTTGCATTTGAATTTGCATTTGAATTTGCATTTGAATTTGGATTTGAATTTTCACCCCAACTATTTGTTATAAATGATGAATTATGACTAATATTATTTGAATCTAAATCTGGTGTGTTTCTTGATACGTTATTATAAGTTTGTTTTATTATACTTTTCCTATTTTCGAAATTATTATTCATTTTTGCGCAAAAAGTTGATACTTCTTCATCGAAATGATTATCAAAATTAAAATTATTTGAAAATATATCATCTGCATATTGTGAAGTATTTGTAGAAAGAAGATCATTTGATATCACAGGTTGTAAGTAATTCCCACTATTTAATGAATTATTTTCTTTATTATCAACAAATGGTGATGCATTTGATGATACGTACGATGACATTGGTGAATGAAATTGCATTGTCAAACTATTGTTATTTCCATTACCATTACCATTACTATTATTGATTGAACTTACATCACTCATTGGAGATAAATTATTTACATTTGAATGAGTATCCGGTGAAGATGAATGTGAAGATGAAGATAAAGGTTCCATAGTATTATTATTATTATTATTAGTATGATGATGATGGTGATGATTAATATCAAGATTTTTTGTCTTGTCATTTTGTTTTAATGATAAATATTTTAATACGGTTGAATCATTTGTATTTTCTGGTCTATATTTTTTCAATTCTTTTACAAGAGTAAGTAATTGACTTCTTAAAAAATCTGTTTCAATTTCACTTTTTTCTTGTAATTTTTCTAAATTATTTACTTTATCTTCTAAATCTTTCATTTTTCTTTCTTTCCTTTCTCTAAAAGCTCTTTGAGCAGCTCTATTTTGAGCAGTTCTTTTATGTTTTGCATCGACATCAATATCATTTTTACTAATTTTATTTTTTTTAGTATTAATAATATTTCCACTATTATTATTGTCAGCTGACAACACTTCACTCATATTGCCTATAATAATTTATTGTTTTTAAAATATTATATTATAATACTATAGTAAATTACAAATATAATATGTTAAAAACCCTTTCCCCTATTACAAATATACACCTTATATATATATAGATATATAGATATAAACGATATTAAATTATACGAATAAAAGTAAAATAACACTTAATCAATTAATTATTCTATTCTCATATCCATCCATTATGGTATAATGAAAAAAATCGTCATCATATTCCATTTCCATTTCCATTTCGAAACTATTAAAACAATTGCCAAATTTTAAGAAAAAATTAAAAATTTAGAAATTAAAAATTCCCAATGTGAGAAATGTTCTTTTTTAACCATTTCGAATATTTGTACAGTGAATTGTTAGTAAAAATTGAATATTTAAACTTTTAATATTTTATATATATTTTATGGGTAGCGGAAGGCATGCGGAGGGGGACAATGTCCCGTATTAAAAAAAATATAAAATAAAAATATCTTATGAACAAGAGAAGAGTAGGCAAAAGAACATATAGACTATAGAAATATGTGTAGACACACACGTGAAACGCATGTGATAAAGATGGTGCTTCATTTACACGTGGATACGCTTGTAAATTTGTAAAAAGTAAATTTGTAAAGTATGCTTGTGCCAGTGACCATTTAGTTACAGCAATTGCAAGTTAAGAGATGTATGGGGTATCATTCAGCTCTCACCTGCACTTATAACCCTACTGTACTCTTACGATAATAATATGACCTAATATATTGTACAATTGTGATGTGTATCTATAATAGCAATAGTTGTTAATTGACGGTATGTGTGTGTGTGTGTGTGTGTATCACGTGCACAGCACTGTGGTGGTAACCTCCATCTCCGAGCACACGGAGATGGAAACCGCACTCAAAACCGCGGAAATGAGCAGAGCAAGAATATATCCATCCCACCCAATTTTCAAACTGAAGTGGCCCGTCACTTAGTACGCGCCCCTAATTGCGGTACACCACCCTACCATGTACACATACATACAAAGATAAAGATCTATATATATATATATATGTATATATATATAAAGAAGTCTGCCTATATTCTGCAACCCGCGGAAGACAGATTTGTATGTAGTTTTTAAGAAATTAAACGGAATAGGATGCTGCAATATGGTCACGTGTACATAGTTATTGTTATTGTTATTACTATTATTGGATACACCAAAAACTTTCAAGAGATTAAATTGAAATCTCACCCATTACAGTTTCTTATTATAAGGGGGGGGGAGGAGGTGGGAAAACTTGGACCATGGACCATTGAACGACAATAAACATTGTGTCTTAAAGCACTCGTAATGGTGGCAGTTTGTATCACGTGAAGCGACGTTCAATGAGTACAGTTATCCTATTAGTAATGAGGGTCTTTTTAAATCAAATTCACTATATTAAGATGTACAATTAATACACACACCCCCAATTGTACTAACAATATTATGACATTACTAGACTATTGTATTGTACTGTATTGTATTGTTACTTACTTTGTGTCTGTCTTATCCAGCTTCTACTCTTCTACTCTCTCCCCCCCTCTGTGCTTGCCCTAAACGAGATCCGAAAAAATAAGCTGCCGTTTATCGCTTCGTTTAATTAACAAACGTTCTGTGAAAGTTTTTCATTTTTCATTTTTCACTGTTGTAATTCTCTCGAGACAGTGAGAGAAGGCGATAAAATAGTTTTTCACTATGGTGGTATTTATCATTATAATCTGTCTATTGCCAAAGAACCACCTCCTACAACTTGGACAAGATCGAATAGAACAAGACTTCCAATTGCACTTGAACTGGAATTGCAACTGGCACTTGAGTATACTTGCTACTTCTACGCTCTTCTTACTATACCCGCTTTGTATCATATCTGTCTTTATTTACACTGACCGATATTCAAACTGTCTTGTTTGAAAAAAATAATATTCAGTAATACTATAGTATATGGGGGGGTTATTTATTACTGAATGTTTTTTTCAATTCATTTCGTAGTAGTAGTGTCTCTCTCTCTCTCTCTCTCTCTTTTTTCCTTCTTTCATTTTTCATTCATATATATATATACTTAGTCCTTAGTGAAATATTTCAGTTTATCTTGTTTTCTCAATTCTTCATTCTTCGTTTCTTTATAGTTTTCATCATATGTCAATCTTATCTTTTTCACATCTTACAGATATAGATAGATAATTATTCAACATCATATATATATATATATATACACCCCACACTCAAATTCAACTATGAGTACAGAAGAAGCTACAGAATTAAGACAAAGACAAGCCAATTTTACAAAAGAACTACATGGTGATGACATTGGTTCAAAATCTGGTTTATCTGCCTTAATGTCAAAAAATAAAAATGCACAAAAAGAAGCTGTTGATAAATATTTAAAATTTTGGGATGGTAAAACTGATAAAGATGCAGAAGATCGTCGTTTAGATGATTATAATGAATCTACTCATTCTTATTATAACGTTGTAACAGATTTCTACGAATACGGTTGGGGTTCTTCTTTCCATTTTAGTAGATTTTATAAAGGTGAAAATTTCGCTGCTTCTGTTGCAAGACATGAACATTATTTAGCTTATAAAGCTGGTATTAAACAAGGTGATTTAGTATTAGATGTAGGTTGTGGTGTTGGTGGTCCAGCAAGAGAAATCGCAAGATTCACAGGTGCTAATATCATCGGTTTAAATAATAACGATTATCAAATTGCAAAAGCAAAATGGTACGCTAAAAAAAATAATTTACAAGATCAATTAGATTTTGTTAAAGGTGATTTTATGAAAATGGATTTTGAACCAGGTACTTTTGATAAAGTTTATGCAATTGAAGCTACTTGTCATGCACCAAAATTAGAAGGTGTTTATAGTGAAATTTATAAAGTTTTAAAACCAGGTGGTGTCTTCGCTGTTTATGAATGGGTTATGACTGATAAATATGATGAAAATAATCCAGAACATAGAAAAGTCGCTTATGAAATCGAATTAGGTGATGGTATTCCAAAAATGTTTAAATGTCAAGTTGCAAGAGATGCTTTAACAAATGTTGGTTTCGAAGTTTTAGTTGATGATGATTTAGCTGATAATGATGATGAAATTCCTTGGTATTATCCATTAACCGGTGACTGGAAATATATTCAAACAGTTAATGATTTAGGTACATTCTTTAGAACTTCTTACTTTGGTAGAAAATTCACCAATATTATGGTTACTGCTATGGAAAAAGTTGGTTTAGCTCCAGAAGGTTCTGCTAAAGTCACAGTTGCTTTAGAAGAAGCAGCTGTTGGTTTAGTTGCTGGTGGTCAATCTAAATTATTCACTCCAATGATGTTATTCGTTGCTAGAAAGCCATTGGATGCTAAATAATTTCATTAATTAATTAAAAATAAAAAACAATGAAATTTTGCTTTGCACATTAAATTATTAAAAACCTTTAAAATATTTTTTATTCTTTATTACGACATCTACATTTATTCCAAATAAGACAAAAAAAAAAAAGAGATAACATATAAGCTTTTTTTTGTATATATTTATCAATCATATAAATACAATAAATAAATAATTCTATAAATAAATAAGTTTAAGAATATGAATTACGAATACATTGATACGGGAAACCTTTAACGAGTGACAAATAAATACCTTCTTCAGGTTTTCTTTGCTTTCCCAGTCAATTATCAGGGCAAGACACCCGAATTACAAGTATATCAAATATCAAGACTCTCTTACTGTTAATATAGATACATATATATAGATTAACCACGTTAACCTTCTGGCGAGATCTCGTGTATACATTGTGTTTTTTAATATAATTATCAACTTCGAAAGTATTCTAATCAATTCACCATTGCTAGTGGAAAACAGGAAATCACTTAGAATCTTTCTTAATCTATAATAACATCGTGCACACTCGTACTACTTGACTCCTCTGTAGCAATGATAAGAGATTCTTGTGGAATAGATAGATACCTAGATGTCTGTTTCCTTTCTAGGTGTCCTTAAGTTCATTACAAATTCATACTTTCCAATAAAATCTCAGGCAGCAAGTAACTCAACCATGTGCTTTACTTTAACTTTAATAAAAGATACTATAAAATAATCAAGTAGTTTGACACTTTTATGCAACTACACGTGCAGAGAAACTAATAGCCTATATCCTTATCACTTCAAAACAGTTCGATGAATCAGGTCATTTAATTTCATTCAAGGTTACCAACTTGACTCCCCCCCACTCCCCCCCCCCCCCTCTCCTTCCATATTCCACTACCATTTTTGCAATATTTTTGCAATATTTTTGAAATATTTTTTTCACTATTTCAGTAATCGAACTTTCTTTGATATATCACCGTGCGGGAGGGAACCCACGACAACGAACGAAAAATATCAGAAATAGTCGTTTCGGTGCGAACATGAAAAATAAAATAAACCAAAAGACGTCACATTTGCATTAATGAGGTGGAAGCAAAATAATAATAATAATAATAATAATGTTGATGGGATGGGATGGGATGCTCCTTGTACAACACAAGAGTTTGTTAAAAACATAATAAGATTGTTGTTTAGTTCAATGTTGCAACATAATATACATTGCATTATTTTCTAAACCGATGGGGTAATTGATCACCGATCAATGGGTTGAGTTTGCATTGGGCTGTTAATGGGATTATTGAAATGTTTAGTTAATTAAGGGCATCGGCTTTTTTTTATTTTGTTTTCTTGGTATCTTATTTACTTTAGAATTTTTTTGATAGTTTCAATACAAATAATATTATTTTGCCATGAAGTTTGGTTTTTTTTACACTTTTTGATGTACGATTTTTTTTTGAATTGTGCGTAGGATTAAACCAAAACTACTACAACTACAATTGATTAATTTAATCAATTCTTACACACTTTTTAGGTTCCCTAGGGAAACCTTGTTTCGTAATTTATGCACCGCTGCCAATTGTCGATTAAGGTTTTGGGATTAGGGATTTGGGATTTGGATTTGTTAAAATTGATATTATCATTATCATTATAGCATGTGCTTTAGATTGGATAATAAAATGGTAACATATTATATTGTATAATTTTTAATAATGGAATAGATATATCACTTTATTCTATTATATTCTTTAACATGTTTGTTACATTTGCAATTGTTTTCATGATTAACTCATTATTTTCTAACAATACTAATAATACCGTTACGTTTTTAATTTAATTTAAAGTGATTTAAATTAAAACGTTTTTGCTTTTTCATTTCTTTATCACTGACACAGTATATTAATCATTATATAAAGGGAACAACTTTATAAGAATTAGAAATAACTTATCTTTTTCCCTCAATTATATATATTCTTTATTAGTAAAATTTCATTACTATATTATATCAATATTATAGAAACCATCCACAGATAATCAGTGAATCCGATACACACCAATAAATTAATATAAGATTAATCTACCAAAAATGAGATATAATGACAAACATATAACAAGTCCTTTTTTAAGAGACATCCCCACTAGTGGTCGTGATCTAAAAAATCAATTCTTCACTCAACCATTAAATGAAGTTTTAATTTTAAAACCTGGGTTCTTTTCTAAAGACAACCAGATGTACCTACCGCCAGTTATGGAATCAATTGGCAGTGATAGTTCTGATATAAGTACTTCTGATAAACATAAACTTGAACCACAGACTGAAGTATATGAAAAAGATGACACTGTTCAACAAAAATCTGGTATTAAAAAATTATTATCTGTTGATGCTAAGTATTGGCCAATCTTCACTGCAGGTGCAGGTTTATTTTCTGATGGTTATGTAAATGCTTCAATTGGTACTGTATCTTTATGTTTGAGTAAAATTTATGGTGATGCTTACTCTGATTCAAGAGCCATTCAAAATGTTTCCTCTATCGCTTTTGCAGGTACAGTTGTTGGTCAATTGATTTTTGGGTATTTAGCGGATAATTACAATCGTAAGTTTGCTATGTTATTAGGTACCTCTCTGTTAATTGTTTTCTCCATTTTATGTGCTGGTTCATGGGGTGTCGGTACTACTGGTACAAAACCAGGTGGTCTATTTGCTGCGTTAACCGCATATAGATTTTTCTTAGGTATTGCTATTGGTAGTGAATATAGTAGTAGTTCTCCAGCAGCCGCTGAAGCTTCTTTGTTGTTACCAGAATCTAAAAGAAATAGATATTTCATTTGGTTCACAAATTTTATGATTGATTTTGGTTTTGTTATTGCTGCTTTCGTACCATTAGTTTTAGTTTGGATCTGTGGTGAAAAACATTTAACACCGGTTTGGAGAATCACAATTGGGTTAGGTGCTATTCCACCTTTCTCATTATTCTTTATGAGATTGAAATTTAAGGACTCTGACGCATTTAAAAAGAGTAAGTTCCAAAATCATCCACCATATTGGTTAGTTATCAAGTTTTACTGGTTTAGAACTGCAGTAGTTGCTATTTTATGGTTTGTTTATGATTTCTCTGCTTACTCTTTTGGTACTTATTCTTCAATTATTATTGATAGTTTGCTAGGTGAAAATCCACCTTTGACAAAAAGTTTTGGTTGGAATGTCGTATTCAACTTATTTTACTTACCAGGAGCATTTTTAGGTGCTTACTTTGCAGACTTTATTGGTCCAAGAAACACATTGGCTATATTTTTAGCTTTACAAGCCATGGTTGGTTACATTATGTCTGGTTTATTAGAACACTTGAAACAACATATTGGAGGTTTCGTTGTTATTTATGGTATTTTTATGACCTTAGGTGAAGTTTCTGGTGGTGATAATATTGGTTGCATTGCCTCAAAATCCAATGCTACCCCAATTAGAGGTCAAATATATGCTATCAGTGCTGCCATTGGTAAAGTTGGTGCCTTTGTCGGTAGTTATATTTTCCCAATTATCATTAGAAGAGCTGGTGGTTTAGAAACTACTAAAGGTCTACAAGCTCCTTACTGGGTATCATCAAGTTTATGTGTTTTTTCCGCCATACTAGCATTTTTCTTTTTACCTCCTTTAGATCCTGAAAGTATAACTGACGAAGATGCTAAATTTGTTGAATATTTAAGAAGTCAAGGATATGATACTTCAAAGATGGGTATCCTAGATATTGAAGAAGAATCTGAAAGTGAGTCAGAAAAACATGCTAATATTGTTCCAGAATATAAAACTGAATAAATGAGTTTAGCCTCATTTGACCGTTTCTTAAATAATATTCCACGTTGTTTTTAATTACTTGTTCTTAGTACAATTAATACCTTATGACTGACAATAACTAATATGCATAAACAATTAATTTAATAAAAAACATAAAGATAACAATTAAGTGTAATGTTTCTGTGTCTGACATTAATAATCTTTCAGTATTTTCAAATAGTGACACAAATAATATTTCTTGTTCATATAATCATAAAAAACATAACATTGACTTATTAATTAATGAACATTAATATATATTATATTTAGTGAATACATGAGTTATAATTCAATTAACACTTTATTTTAATGAGTAAGTAGAAATGACAGAAAAGATTAATGTAGTTATTAGAATAAAACCGCACGATGATTCTGATAATGGTAATATAATATGTAAAAGTGATAGTGATAAAAGCATCATTATAAAGGCAAATCCCAAACGAAGTGAATATATCAATCAATACTATAGTACAAAAGAAGTGTTGGATAATAGTAGGTTTATATTTAATGAATGCTTTTCAGAAGATTCCACTCAAAATGAAGTTTATGAGAAAACAGTTAAAGGCTATATCAGTCATGCAATGCATGGATACAACTGCTGTGTTTTAAGTTATGGACAAACCGGCACAGGTAAAACATATACAATGATAGGAGAAAATAATATAGAACAGATGGGGATAATACCTAGATTTTGTAAAGAGTTATTTTCTGAAATAAAAAAGTCATATCGTAATAACGAAATAGAAGACACTATTAATAAAGAGTATACTGTAAAATGTTCACTATTTGAAATATATAATGAGTTAATATTAGATTTAATTTCAACTGATAAGAAGTCATGTTTAAAGAAATATAAAATAAGAGAAAATGCTAAAAAAGTAACATATATTGAGAATTTAAAAGAAGTAACTGTAAAATCATTTGATGACATTAGGCATATTATTTCTCAAGGATTTAAGAATAGAACAACAAAAGCAACAAGTGAAAATGAGAATTCCAGTCGTTCACATGCAATTCTTTCAATAATTATTGTAAGAAGAGAACTTGATCCTATTTCGAGGAACACAATTGAATCAATTTCTACATGTAGATTCGTAGATTTAGCAGGAAGTGAAAGGGCTGACATTACTCAATTACCAAAAAACGAGAGGTTAAAAGAAGGAGTAAACATAAATAAATCATTAAGTACTCTAAGTAGAGTAATAAAAATATTAGAGAGATCTACTAGTCATAATAACGAAAATGAAAATAATATTAATAATTCTCCTACAAGCAATATGATAATTCCATACAGAGAGTCATTATTGACATGGATCTTGAAAGATAATTTGGGTGGTAATAGTAAAACATGTCTAATAGCATGTATCTCTGCGTATAATTATTTTGAAACCTTATCCACTTTGAGATATGCCAGTATAGTTAAAAATATAAATACAAATTCAACTGTAAATTCAACAAAGTATTTTAATACAGCCAATGATTACAAACAGGAGTATAGTATATTAAAAGCTCAACTACTTGAAGAATTAAACACTAAAGAGAATAACAGGCAAGGAATTGACGATACAGTCAAATACTTACAGCAGTTAAGTAATTATTTTGAAAAAGCACTGAATGTTAGTTCCATTTCTTATAATGATCAGCACATTACATTAAACCAGACTGATAAAGAAAAGAGAAAACTACAATGTACCCTTATAAGAATAATAAATTCACTTAATATGAACGATAGTATAGAAAAAAACACATTATTAAATGAATTAAGTTTATTAAATAATAAAAATACAAATTTATATAATAAATTTGCCTCTGACAAAGAAAGTCTTGACAATATAGTATTTAATCAGGGATTATAAAACCATTTACAATAGTTTAAATTTTTTTTCCTCTTCTCTTTCTTTCTTTCTAGAAATGCAAATATATGTTTAGACAGATAAACTTTCAACTCTGTAAATCACAAACTAAGAAGTCTTGAATAATAAAATGGCAATTGGTCCAATATAAAAATACATGAAATGACCCTTTTCATGTGTAACATAACTACCAAAACTTCTACCGACTATAACGTGCCATGTGTTACCATATTTGACATCTAGTTGTTTCTTTATCGAGCCAGCAATATCCCTCTCCAATTGGAACTTATTTACAGCTTCCAAACTGATCTCGCATATCTCTTCTTTTAGTTCATCTGATATATCAGATGCTTTTAAAACTGGTACTGATTCTGCTGTGGAACTCATATCTTTTCACTGGGAAATAAAAGAGAGAAGTCTTTGTGTGTTTTTGTATATACCTGAATTCGACTGAACCTCAAAATCTGGATACCTTATTTCCTATATCTTCTCCATCTGCACCAATTGTTTCAGAACAATCATTAAATCTTGTCAACCATTTGGAATTCTTTTCGTTTGCTTAAAGATTTCCAAAAATTTCATTACCTGATCTTACTATATGCTAGCGCCGCAAACGTCATTAAACCATTAAATTTGATAATTTAAATATAACCATTGTTAGCAGGGGTCCCTTCTGTTAACTTTCTGTACTAACTGATTGCACCATATCAATAAGAGTTTTTCCATGTTACTATATGAGAAACATATACCAAGATATAGCAATCCTTTCTTTTGACCAACTATAATTTCCTTTTAATATCGAGTGAATATAATTTTATAAAGGCGATGTCAAATATCATTTTTGTAGCTATAAAGATAAATTTGGGAAAACAAGGGAGATTAAAAGTTTGTAAAGTTATGGAATGTATAAGGGAAGGAAATTAGTCCAGAGACCTATTTGAGCAACAAGACAGTAGGAAATAGAATATTAGTTAATTAAATCGAGATTTGTTTTATATTTGTCGAGAGAAAGAACAAGTAGTAGTATAGATTGGAATATCTCGATACTACAAGCCTATACGAATACAAGAAAAGAAGAGAAATATATAATAGATAGTAGGATGAATATCTTTGGTGATTCTGACGAGGAAGATAATAATCCATTCACAGGTACTGATCATCTGTATGCTTCTGGAATAGCTAGTATTCCAGATTTAACAGCCCCAAAACAAAGTAATGGGAAGCAAATAATGCATAAAACTGATAAGCAAATCTTAGGTCAGTTACCAGAAGAAGATAGTGATGATATAGAGGGTGAAGAACGCACAGAAAATACTATAGACTATAATGATAATAGTCATGATTTGGACCTAACAAGAAATACAAATTCTGGTTCATCTAGTGAAGATATCAATAACAGTAATAACTTTTCGAATACAGAGAACTTACCTCATTTTGAACCATATGTTTCGCTATCTATGTCAATGATAAACACGCCGATGAACTCAGATACAAATTCAGTTATTCAAATTACAAATGCTGGTGATTATAAAGATTCATGGGGGAAACATGCAATTGGTTATGATATTCATTTTAATAACCAAAATGTAATAAGAAGATATTCAGAATTCGATTCACTACGACATTCATTGATAAAATTATTACCAACAATTATAATACCTCCAATACCATCAAAACATCCATTAATTAAATATTTTTTAAATCCATTAAATGTTGAAAATGATAAAAGGATAATACACAAAAGAAAGCGTATGTTACAAACTTTCTTAAACCATTGCTATGATATTAATGAAATAAAAAATCATATTGTGTTCAATAAATTTTTGAATCCAGAATATGCCTGGAAAGATGTTTTAACATCATCCCCAATTACAATCATTCCAGCAAATAATTTATTGGCACCACCTCTACATCCAACAAAACCAAGCCCATTGCATTTATTATTACCAACTCCAATGAAAGTATCAAAAGTAGATCTAATGAAATATACCACTGATCAAGAATTAATAAATATTGAAAAACAATTTACCAGATACGAAAATTATTTTGGGAAGTATAAGTTATATTTACAATCACTCTATAAGGTAATAAACAACAACAGAACTCATTTTAAATCGACCTCGAAACTATTGGCAGAACTAGGAGCTTATTATAATGCATTAAGTTTAGAAGATAATGTCATGACAAAGGAATCACTTGCAGCAAATATTAGAATGTTATCTGCAGGTATTGAAAAAGTTGGTCACTCATTTGATGTAAGTTATGTGAGTTCTGATATGTTTACTGAAAATATATTAGTTATTTTAGAAGAACCAATAGAACAAATGTTGCATCTACTTGAAGATGTTCAAAGAATAATTAGGTTTAGAGATTTAAAGAGGTCACAATATCAAATTATTCGAAGCACCATAGTAAAACGAGAAAATAGAATTAAAGTTTTGCAGGATGCAGAACAACAGCTAAAAAGACTAGAAAATGCATTACAAAGAAATGCACAAGAGTCTCCAACTATTGCCAATATAATAAAACAAAAAAAGTTACCAGTGTCTTCTGATATTTCTTGGGACCAGGAATCTGATTCACAAGAAATAACCGAAGAAGCTAGGCCAGCGACAACAGGAAGTATAGAACGAAAAAAATATAGAAACTCTATCAGAACTAACCAAACAGAACCCCATCTTTTATCAGCTTCTGAAAGACAAGATGAAATAGAAAAATTAAGAAGAGAAATCGATAAATTGAAAGATTGCTATAAGTTGATTGGAAAAGATATGAATGAAATAAATCATTCATCATTGATTAGTTTGACAGATTTGTCTAATTATCTAGATTCAACTTGGGATCTAATCCTCAAAGGATTTTCTCAAGCAGTTATTCACTGGATACAAGAATCACTAAAAGCCTGGGTTACTGCGAAGGCGTCAATCACATATTTAGAGGTTTAAAGTTTATAATTGCTTTTTTGCTTATATGTTATGTCACCAAAGTTTGATTTTGGTGTCTTTCTTATAGCACTGGAATATATATTTAATTTTATTAATGTTATATAGAATTATTATGATAATAATCGTAAAAATAATAATTTCGTATGAATGGTTTCGAAGTATATTATATTGTCAAGTAATGTGAAGCGGGCTGCTCATTATAATTCTGCTAGCACATTATCTAGAATATATTTTGCAACCTTATTATTCGAATAGACATCTTTATGTTGTCCATAATTATCTAACGATAATTTAACAGGTATTTTTGATTGCATTAAATTGTTTAGTAAATTATTTGTCTGGTTTAAACTTAGTAACTCATCATCATATGAATGAATTATATGCAAGTTAATGTGTTCAATAAATCTTTCTGTCTTTTGTAAAAAAATATCTTCTCCTTGATATTCATTTATATTTTTATATGCTTTTGATACAAATGAATCATATGCAGGGTACTCTTTCAAAAGTTCACGCAAGGAATAAATCCCATCAAGCAAAAAAATACCTTGTAATCTATCTCTGAGATATTGTAAACTACGTTTTTCAACAGAAGATCTGTGTATATCTTCTGTAGCTACTTGCCAAGCCAATGTTGCTCCAACAGAATGACCTACAAAATAGAAGGTGTCAACGTTATGCTCCTGAAGTAATTTGAAAGTATTAATGATGACATCTTGAAGATGAGTTGGATGCTGAACTTCGGGAGATAATCGATACTCGACACCAAATAATGATAAATCATGTTTAGCCATATGTTTGTTTGATAATAAGCCTTTAATTGTATTTGCAAAACATTCAAAATCGTAAGGTGTATTTGTAGTGTCTACCCAGGCACCCCCATGAATAAATATAATAGCCGTATGTTTTCCATTACATCTATCTTTAGAAAGATTGAACACTACACAGTTCTCAGATAAGGTTGACTTATTCATTGCTATTACCTTAACTGTTACTGTTTTTTTCATAAAGATCTTTAGATCTGAATGAATAAATATTAAGAAATATGATACTTTTATTTTTATTTACTGGGGGAAATAAATTTCAATAATTTATCGTGATTACTACCAAGATAATATTGACATTGTTTTATTAAGTTACATTATATGAAATAGATACAGATACGTTATATATGTTAATAGTATAAAATACAAACTATTTTGTAGAATATACCATATGTGTGTGCATTGCATTATTGAATAAATTCATTTTACCTTGAGTAAGCGTGCATTTTATTTTTGTTAATGAGTTAAATTAATCTCAATTTTTTGATTTTGACCATTCGACGTGCAATATTAGATTCATGAAACCTTTACCATTTAGAAGTTGAACAGCTTCTTCTGTAGTTTCTTCATCAGGGAAAGTAACGAAGGCGAAACCTTTTGATCTACCAGTGTCTCTATTTCTCACCACTACTACTCTTGGAATATATTCAAATTGGTATAATAATTCCTCTCTTATGTTAGTTTCATCAGCATTTTCATTCAATTGTGTTATTTTTATAGTGCATTTATCATCACATTCTTTTGAATCTTTAAAATGATCTGATACAAATTCTTTTGATCCTGACTTACCGGCTGAAGAGACTGCAGTCTTATTGGCATTTTCCATGGTTGCTGGATTTTGAACTGGTATATTACTACTACTTTTGCTTTGAACACTAACATTATTATCAAATGACTCAATTATAGCTTTCCTTTCCTTTGGATCTACAACGTCTTTCAAAAGGGATGCGTAAGGACAGTTCATAGTGTAATGTGGTTTCTCACAAATTCTACAAGTGATAGTTCTTGCTGAATTTATTTTATCCTTTACCACTTCTTTAGCTTCTAACTCTCTCCAGTCGATTCCCAATATCAGACGAACTTCATCACCTAATTGTGTGGTGGATTGATTTGGACCCGCTGGTGATCCCTTTTCTAAACCATATTTAGTCCATTTCCTCCTTAGAAGAACTAAATCGTTAACTTTCTCAATAATTGCTAATTCTCTTACCTTCTGAGTAATTTTATATTTTTGGTTATTTTCAATTTTATATGTAACAATGGATTGTGATCCATCCTGATTCTGCACCACTTCCGTCACTGACTGATTGGACATCTCGATACACTTTTCCTACTGGAACCTGACTCACTGATAGGACTATTTGACAGAACACCAACCTTCGCTCCTATCTCTTTTATCAATCCATTATTCTTCTTATACTCTTTAACTTATCCATTATTCAATATGATCTTTCGTTTCTGAATAAAATTTCAACGGGAAACGGCGGTCGTTGGTGGTGATGGAGAGCCAATAGAGCCTTAAAGGGCACAACTAGTACGTTATAAAGAAGGAATAACAGTTGGTGTATAGCATTAATCGTACCAGCAGGATGCTAGTTGTCCAACACATACTGATATGATTGTGTGTATTTGCTTTTATCCAAGTGCATTTTGCTCTAATAGGTTCTAATTGGCTTCTATTAGGTTCGCGATGAGCTTTAAAGTGAGAGAAATTATTAATGAAGTAAACTACTTTTATACAATTAGTTGAGAAGAACAAGTTGTCGATAGGAAAGTGTACGTAGCCAGTACATTTAATTTGCTAGGTGTGAGATCAAGAAGTGATACTATGAGTAAGTTGAGTTATGATCAAGTTGAGAAATTTATGAAAGTGAAAGTACCGTCAGAAATTGAAGATGATATATTAGAAGCATTTGCAAACTATAGTATTGAACATGATATGAATACTAGTGATTTGAAAGGGTATTTCAATGATTTACAGTTACCTACGATACTCTGTGATAAGATACGAGGTTCTGATTTGTGTTTGGAAGGTTCTGATGTGATAGATTTCGATAAATTAATTTCTCATACTTATCATATATTAATATTTATGGATAATGAAAAAACAATCGATGAATTTTGGGAATTGTTGGTAAAACAGTCTGGGAGACTGGATGAGTTCCCTAATGTGCAACTTAAAAATCATATTCTTAGTATAAAGGATCTACAAAAAATTTCAAATACAATTGGAATGGATGCAACAAATGGTATTATTGAAATGATGACTTGTGCAACTTCTGGTAATAGAGTTTATATGACTTATTTAGATTTTGCATATATATTAGGGAAATTAGGATATTTACGATTTTAAAGAGAAGAATTACAAATAATCTGAACAAAAAAGAAACATAGAGTAAATAGTTTTGTATTTTTATTTTATTTTCAAACAAATTGATATGCGTATACATAGATATTTAAATATATAAATACATATAGGTAATATAAACCGCTGTGCATAGTTTTTTCTCCATCATAATTAAATGATGTGTTTAGCTTTGAAGTAGTTTCTTAAATAGTTAATTTGGAAAGCTCCTAAACCTATTAAAACGACCATAACTAAGAATGAAAAATTTGTGACTCTTGAATTTGTTGATTCATTAGTATCTCTTAATCTTTCTTCTCTAGCTTTCAAATAATTTAATTCATCAACAACTTCATCAGCTAATTCTTCAATTTTACGTAATTCTAATTCAATTGGTTTCAATTTTTCTGATGCACTAATCTTATTCCAATCACGAGCTTCAGAACCACTTTCAATATCAACTTCTACAGATCTTCTTAATGATCTGCCAGTGACTTGAGCAACGTTATCGAAGCATACATCGAAGGAAACAGTAGAAGGAGCAGTGAAAGCAATACGAACATCACCAACTAAATCTTTTACTCTACGATATTCATTACCATTTGAATCACGAACAACTAGATTCAAAGATTGACCATCACCAGAAGATCCATCTGAATCAATATTTATAACGACCAATTGACCTTCAGTGACAAAATCACGAATACAAACTGGTTCAGCAGTACCTACCATTGCTGGAATATCAAAATGTAAACCATTGACTTGATTTAACAAGATAAATAAAACAGATAATACGATGGACGAAATAGAGAACTTCATATTTGTATATTCCTTGTAGAACTTGTCTAAACTGCTTGATAACACACTAACGAAACTACGATTAAACAATATATCTTATTTATAATTAGCCAAACAATGGTTCCTGAACTATTCATCATCAAATAAATCAATCACGTAAAAGTTAAATAGTTTCAATCATTAATTTTGGTTTTTGGTGTATGAAATCGCTTAACGCGGTAATAATTTTTTTTGGCAACTTCTTCAATGAGATGAACCCTATGAATGAATGGATGAATCAACATATAGAACTATTATTATGTACAAGTATATGTGTGTGTGTATAATCTATGTATAATAATCTATTTACACTTTGGTATATATGGAAGGGAAAGAGAAATATATTCCTATCTACAGCTAAAAAGTTTTAACTTCGTTATTTTATATCCCAAGTTGGTTCTACAGTTTTACCTTCAATAACGGGACCAATAACAGTGTTAACCGCTGGTTTATTTAGTAAATATTTCTCTGCAGCTCTATGGATATCTATCAATGATACGTCTAACAATTGTTCTCTTCTTTTCTGTCTCATTTCATCTGTAATGCCTGAATAGAATAACGTTGTACCTTCACTTTTACGGCTGATAGGAGCATCTACTTGTTGGAAAATAGTTAGTTTAGCTTCATTTATGTCTGTTTCCGACCATTTAGCATCGTTCAATACATATTCCGCACTGGATGCAAATTTTTCTAAAGATCTTAATGGGTTAGGATCTCTATAAGAGTAATATGAAAATATACCATCGACTGCACTGTAACCAGCACCACCACCATATGCACCTCCTTTTTCTCTAATTTCTTTATGTAGATGTTTAAATGTTAACATGTTAGATAAAACTTGCAATGGGGCACCATCTCTATGTGTATATGGAACCCCAGACAAACAGTTTGCAGCATAATGAACTTGGAAAGGAAATTGAATTAAATTAGAATAAACACCTGGTTTCATTTTCAATACTGGGTATTTTGAAGATTTAATTCCTTTGTATTGGTCGGTTTCAGACATCTTATTATTAAATGATTGCAATTCTTTTTCAACTTTTCCTACTTGTTCAGCAGAATCTGATGTTATAAAATATGACAAATCGTTAGATTTAATTATGCAGTTTTGCAATTCAATCAACTTATCAACTATTTCCTTTTGGAATAACTCTTCGTTATCTAACATTGGACTTAACTTTGATAATAATTGAACTTGTTCAATACCACCGATAGTTTCTTCAATAGCTTTTGTTGCACTAATATGGGCAGAAGAATACCCACGGGCATACGAATGACCGGATTCAGCAATCGAAGAAGTATTTGATGATATTAAGGATCTAATTAAAACCTTTAATTTATCACTATGTTTCTTGAAATCTGTATTGATCAATAACTTTTCCCAAATATCAGTAATATGATGGGTCTTTGAGTTTAAAGCCCATCCACTAAACATGAATGACACATTAGGTTCTAAAGAAACAGGGTTAGATGAAACATCTATATGTGTAGAAATACCCCCAGTGAAAAGCTTAATAGAATTTTCAATTTCACTATAGTCTTCAGTAGATGTACCCAAATGTGTTAATGCATCAGTAAATAATGATAGATATGGGTAGAGCTCTACTGGAATCACCTTGTCTAAATTCTTCTTACCTCTAATATATGTTATTCCATTAGTATCGGTGATTCTATTTAGGAAAGTGCTATTTTTTGAAATCGGAAAAACATCAGAAATTCTAGGAATGTCTTTTACATCCAGAGACGGTAAACAAGATAAATCTTCCTTTTCATTTTGCTTTTCTTGTAACAATATTCCTCTTTCAAAAATGACTTTTTTGTCATGTTCATCCAAGCTATCCACTTTTTTCTTTAAACGAGATGCTTCTTCTTTTTCTAACAATGGAGTAAAATCCTTCGAACCTTCCATGGTAAACTCAAAACGTGGTTTTTTAGAAATATACTTGCATATTAAATTATTAAACAAATCGTTACCTTGAGATTCCCAATCTTCTCTGAATCTTTCTAATATTTCGTCCAAAGATAAAACATTAAAAGGATCCCTGGAATTAGACCAACCTGGAACAATTGAATATAAAATTTGCATACCGAAATCAGATTTTTGATCTTTCTTGCCCAGTTCTATTTGTTGAATAATGGCTTCAATTCTTCTTTTGTCAAACTTATCTGCAAGTACTTCTGTAAATGTGTTATTAACAGTATTTTGAAATTTTTGTACATTATCTAGGCCTTGTACCCCAATGGTGAAGAAATTATTTGCGGTAGTTGATTCCATGCCTGAATTGACAGAGAATTCAGCACCAATTCCGGATTCAATCAAAGATTTATATAAAGGCGAAGAGTGTCCATCCATTAATAAATTTCCCAAGACTCCTAATAAAAATGTTTCATAGTGATCTTCTGGAGAACCACAAAGCCAAGTTAAGGAAGTTTTTATTTGTTTGTCTGGTGGTAACATTGGATCAATCTCACCCTTTTCAACAACTGCGACATTTTCCTTAAACTCGATTGGCAATAAAATATCAGTGTTCTTTTTTCTTTTGCCATAACCTGATAATTTTTCATTTAAAAATTTCAAAGTATCATCTAACGGGAAATTACCATAAGTAAAAGTTTTTGAGTTAGAAGGATGATAATTCTTTGCATGGAAATCAACTAAATTTTCATATTTTAAATCTGTAATTTTAGTTGGATCACCTCCAGAATTATTTAACGAAGGATAAATACTTTCTTGAAACTTAATCCAGAAATAATAATTGGCATTAGATATCTGACCTTTCATTTCATTATAAACAACACCTTTAAAAGTAATATCACTCTTTGGATCCGTTAAATCTGAATATTCTAATCTCCAACCTTCTTGATAAAAATCTTCTGCCTTTAACAGTGGATTCAAAGTTGCATCCATATAGACATCCCTTAAATTTTGGAAATCAGATTGGTTTGTGGTAGCAAACGGATAAAACGTATAATCATGAGCTGTCATTGCATTCATAAAATTAGATAATGATCTATTCAACATTTTAAAGAAAGGATCCCTAACCGGATACTTTTCAGAACCACATAATGTGGTATGTTCTAAAATATGAGGAACCCCTGTGGCATCGGGAGGATTAGTCTTGAAAATAACACTAAATACATTATTCTTATCATCTCTATCGATATGTAAATGTTCAGAACCTGTTTGTTCATGAACTAGATCCACTGCTGTCAATTTTAATTCAGGGACAGGCAATATTCTTCTAATTTCATAGCCATGAAGTATACCACCAACTGGATATTTACGCAATACTTTCGACTGCGCATAAGTAGAAGCAAACCTTCTACACTTTAACATAATCGTTAATGCTTATTCTCTTATTGGTGTATACCTTCTATTGCTGAAAAGTATTAGTATTATATAAGTTTATAAGTTAACTTGTCGATGAATTAATTACTAATAGCTCTTTCTTTTAAGAAGCTTCTTATTTAAAATCGCCCATTTCGTTGGACACGATCAGATGAGTTATTGGGTATTTAAGTGAAGTACAAGTGTCGATTAATAGTCCATTAGGATAGTAATGACAATCGCTAATAGTTATGACGGGGATATGAAAGTATGGGTTGTGTTTGGCTTCTCTTTCCTTTCCAGATCATTGAATTGCTCGAAAATTATGTTTTATGCAACATTATTTCAACAAGAAATTAGGAATATGCTCTACTTTAATAAATATTTATTCGATAAACATATAAAAGTACCTATTTAGATATCTAATGTAGTAGAATGTACAATGTTCGTCATCACATTATTTAGTGGACAGATAGTACACTGTTTTAATAATATTACTTTTACTTATTAACTCCGTCTTGTTCAATATCTTCGTCATCCTCATTTTCCTCGTCTTCGTCCTCATCTTCAAATATATCTTCAACCATTAGACTACCGTTTGGCCATATTTGAGTAACTTCTTTAACAATAATATTTTTATCAGCAGGTACTTTGAATCTTGGGAACGGAGAGACTAATTCAAAATTGAAATCTATCTCGGTAGGTGAGCTATTAGTTGCTTCCCATTTATCAAGTTCTCTTTTAATCAAAGTTGAGATATCCTTAAATTCGATTTCACTTTCTAAATTTTCGTCATCTTTAAAACATAGCACCATGTCATCTGACATCAATGATCTGATTTTCTCTATTACACTATCTTTCCAATTGTTAACATCTGTGGTATAATTATCCAAGTACAGATGACTACCAATATTTAAATAAATTGAGTGTAAATTAGTTGATGCATTGAATTTTTTAATCAATCTTTTACCATTGGATGTTCTCATTTGTAATGTGGCTATCTTTTCATCGGTTCCTATTTTATTCACTTTATCATCTTCTAGAACAGCAAGACATGCATCTAACCATTTCAAATGTCTTAAAGTGGCATTTAATTTTTCTTGCCTTTCTTTATTCTCATTTTCTTCAATTATTAGTAGCTCTTTTTCTTTAGCAATTGCACGTTCTTCTTCTTTAATTCTATCTTGCTTTAATGACGCTTGATAAGCTTCATTTTGAAGTTGTTTTATTTCTCTTGCCACCCTTAATTCCTCTTTTTCCATTCTACTAACAACCAATTCAGGATTAAATCTGTCAATTGTAATTTTTAATGAATTAGTAAATTTTCTGGATGTAGATACCCTTAATTTACTTAGAACGGATAATCTTGTTATCCCATTTATTGAACCTTTCGAATTTAATACATTCCCTACTAATAAACATTCAGGCGTGTACTTGACATAAAGTTCCTTGCTAACAAGCCAAGCTTCTAAATCTTGTACAGGACGTATGTATATTAGTAATTTATCTTTATAAGAGTCTAGTTGGTCTAATACACTTTTGTTGGATAATATTTTGGTCACAAACCCTAATGAGTTGACGTCCTGTGACTGTTCTTCTGATTCAGTTGGTGAGATATCACCAACTAAAATAATAAGCATAAACTTGAATTCATCCCTACATATTGTCAATGCTTCATTAAAAGATATTGAATCAGATTTTTTCACCAATTTTTCAAGTCTTTGTAAAGTTGGTTCATCTTCAATAATTTGTGGCAGGATTGTTTTCAGTGGGGTTATATTTTCACTTGGTTTCGATGGTACTTTAAAAACTGTTGAATCTTTATTTAAGTTCGAATTAAAGCCAAACGTTAATAAATTCCAAAGCAATGAGAACAAACCCATCCCTACATTCATCAGTAATTTCGGTAAAAACATCAGTATTATCATGAATGGATTCGAATAATTACTATTCATGTACACACTCCAAAAATTGTTACTCCCATCTGCATTCATATTTTGTAATCCAACAAATTTATATTTATCTTTATAGTTTGGATGCAATGCATTAACAAGTGGTAACGACGGAACTAGATGAGAAGTATGCATTTGTCTTCCACCACTAAAAGCAGGGCGTACTATATCATCTCTAAATGGACCCGAGTCTAGTACAGGAAGTACATGGCTATTATCGTCATCATCATCATAATCATAATCATGTGCATGTCCATGTGAATTACTAGGAATAGGAGTTGGAATTCTCTCTGGAACAGCTGGAGTATTCAACAACGACTCATCAGTAGAGATAGAACTCTTCCAAGTACCGTCGAAATACCTCCCCAGAGCAGCTTCAATATTCCAACCGTGATTCCTTAACAAGTTAATTATTTCAGGTAATTCATCTTCTGGGAAATCACTAATCATCTGAAATTGATTCAGTTTCTCTTCTTCATCATGAGCTAGATGGAATTCTCGATCACCATGTTTAACCACTGGCATATTCACTGAACTGTTTTCAACACCCCTCTTCAGTCAAAAAAGTACTCTATAACACACATCATACTCTTTATCCATTCTTTAATATAACAGTTGACCATCCACTTAGTCAGTTTAACCTTTCCCTTTCCCTTTTCCACATCTACCGTACACTGCGACAGTGCGTTGGAAGGTCTAAAATGCCAAAATTGATTAAGAAGAACTATACAATTGAAGAGATATAAGAAGTGATATTTGGTGTTACTTAATACAATTCAAGAGACCAGGATTGTGAGGATGCTGGGTTTTACCTTGAGGAGAGTGGTGATTTTGAGTTTCCTGGTGGTATATGTGTTTCTAGGTGTGCCTTTATGGTATAAATTAACTGATATCTATAGAGCGTCTTTGCCAATTGATTATATTAATTCTTTAGCTGTTAATAAGTTAAAGGATGTACATGTGGTGATACCAATGTACGTGGATCTACAGCAGCATGACCATTATCCGACAATTGCTACTGATATTCAAGAATTGATACATGAAAGGTTGAATAGCAGAAATAAGATGGTGGATTGGTCTATTGATGTATTACAAATGACAGATGAAATCAATGGACGTCTAAAAGAAGATGATACATTGTACCATGTGTTGAGGTTGAAAGAAGGAGAGACGGTATCTGGACCTGTTGTCGTTGATGATCCGGCTGCTAAAGATTCTACCATCACTACTGTTCAATATAATTACCATTCTGTTGATTACAATGAACTGTTATCATACGTTACTAAAACAATCTTAGAAAATATGTTCTCATGGGAGTGGGAATTGTTTTCAAAAGAATTGAATACAAATGATAATCCGGTAGCAATTTCATACAACCCAAATATACACCTAAGTATATCCCTGTTAACTGGTGATGGTAACCCAGTTGGGTGGGATATTGAAGAATCAATGAAAAATTATATCACACCTTTAAGAAATATTCTAGCACCAATTTATAATTTTACAGTGGATACTGATATCGTTTACTATAATGATTTAAATTTACATTCTTTAAATAAATATGATAAAATTGATAAACAAGATATATCATATTTGATTGATATTTCTGAAGTATCATCGAATGATGACTACTCGGAATCGATTGGTTTAAACATGGCTCTTGTTTTCCCAAGTAAGACAAGCTCTCCACAAGGATTGGATTTCATTAATTCAACAACAACAACAGTTGATGGAATTGAATTTATTAATCAATGGGAAAGTTTTATTGTCCCACAATGGGGGGCACTAATCATCAATAAATACCCTTTGAAATCAAATTCTCAACTAACTAATGATTATTTGAAATCTGTCATGTACACTTTCTCAAAAGATTTGTTAAAATTATTAGGTATCGCCAATAATTTCAACGATGAAGCCAGTACTTCAATTTTCAATTCTTTAAATTCTTTCAAGAGATATGTTGTTATTAAGAATTTGTACAAAGCCGAGGAAACGTTAGAATCACTAATCAAGTTGACTCAATCATTCCAACAGATGTCGATTCCTAAAAATGTACTAAAAGATGTCAACCGTGCAATGGAATTAAGAAGTCAATTGATTAAAATTTTAAACAATACGAAAAGACAAGATAACACAATTTGGGATAAAACTGTATTGTTAAGTAATGAATTAGTGAAAGTGTGTGAATCTGCCTTCTTTGACGGTGAAATGGTACAACAAAACTTCTTCCCTGACGAACACAAGATGGCAGTATACTTCCCGTTCCTAGGACCAATTTCCATGGTCCTTTTCCTTGGTATCGTATCTCTGTTTAAAGAATCCAGAATGACCCCATTCGTAAACGATATTGCCAAACAAGCAGGCAAATAAGAGCACCACATATATATATATATATATATACGTAAACTAGAGTATTAGTAAGTATACCTGTATCTATATCTGAACAATACACATCGAATTATACTTTCCATCTTCTTATTCACACTGTTTACAATTTCACAGCTTACAATGCGAAACTTTAACTATGGTGAAAGTGAAAAAAATGTTTAACCTGAATACAAAATGTTGATGAACAAATATGTTAGGAATAATTGTATTGTAGATATATGAAGAACACATTCAAAGTATCAGGTCTACAATAGATTGAAAGATTGAGAGTGTGAATATTGTATAGTAGGAGCATTGCCCATCATGAAGGAATCTGCAGAACAACAAGGTCCATTGGATGTCATTCCAAAGACCAATTTTTCATCAATTATTACAATGGCTAATTATCTGTTAACAAAGCAAATGATTGAACAGGTATTAAGTGAAGATCATGAGTACGTTACGTGGAATCAAAAGAATATGAGGACCGGTGGTACCATGGATACTTTTTTCGAAACAGGTTCAAATGGGAAACATTACATAATAGACGACGAAACGTCGAATAATAATGAAAGTCGTAGACGCATTAAAAGACAGAAAAGAGTACGAGATACCACGTTTAATCAAGAGATAGGAGATAGGGTAGAGGAAGAGGAAGAAATAGAAGAACAAACTATCAATGAAGTTCCTAAGAATATCAAGTTTCCAAAGGATATACGTGATGAGAAACAACATACTTTACACTTCCCAAGAATATTGGATCAAGACGAACAATTTAGATTATTGGTAACGAACTTAGATACAGAACAAACGAATAGATTTGAAGTATTCCATCGTACATCATTGAATAAGACTCAAGTTAAAAAATTAGCCAATACAGTAAGCAATCAAACTGTAACAGAAAACGTTCGTGTTTTCTTACAAGCTGTGGGTAAAATATTTGCAGGAGAAATTATTGAATTAGCATTAGATGTGAAACAAAAATGGTTTGTATCACAAATGACAATTAAGTTTCATGAACGTAAAATATTAGGAAAGAAACTTAAAAAATATTTGAAAAAATTAACATTATTAATTGAAGGAAACGAAGAGTATGACGACAGCGTGGATGAAGTGGAAAGTGATATATACTACGATGACGACGAAGTAGAGATGCAACGTGTCAAAGAAGGTAACAAACTGTTAAAAAGCGGTAACCAAATAACACAAGAGATAAAATTCGGTTTAATCGATCATTACAACAGACTAGTGAAAGAATTTAACTCAACAAACGTTAGCATGGAAAAATACAATACAAACAGCCCCATACTACCTGAACATATTAGAGAAGCATGGAGATTGTACCAAATGCAAAAGGAAACACTACCTTCAGCCACATGGAGAACTCAGGGAGAAGGCAACGGTTGGATGTTCAGATAGCCACTTCCCACCACCAATAACAACAAAAACTCCATTATATAACTAAATACACAACAACAGCAATACATAGAGTACATACCCATAACTGTATAGTATAATATTCAAACACAATGGTGCCTTATTAATCATTCTATTCTATTTCAGCCTTGAACCATCAAAATAAGTTTGACATTTTTCGTTAAAAACTGGGAGGGCTCCTTCTCTTTCTGGAAGAACAAAACCGATTTTGGTCAATTTAGTTAAAAGAGAAGAGCAATTAAGGCTATTTGAAATTGTATAAACTGGAAGCGTATAGTATATTAGTCAGTGTGGAGGGAGTATACAAGAGTTGGTTGTTTTTTATTATCTATTGGTTGTGTGGTTTTCTTTTTTTTGCAAATTTATAAAACGGCAAAGTAGAAGTCCAATTAATCATCATGGGTAATTCGAGTTCCAAACCATCAAAGAAAAGTTCAAGTAGTAGTAGTAGCAGTAGTTCAGCTGATGCTAGTAAGAGGAAAAGTAAGCCTAATTTGGTTAGTGCGGAGTCTGTTCCGATTCCTGTGATTACTAGAACAGATACAACTCAGTCTGTTAAATCTAGTCGATCACTTCGATCATTAAAATCAAAACGATCCCAATCGTCGATTAATACTAGTAATAGTGGAGCGATACTCACAAAGACAAGATCAGTGGATGATTCGACACAACATAATAACATTTCTAGAATTCCTAGTGCCAAAAGTGATGTCAGTGCAAACCATCAGCATCATCATCAACATCGTCAGTCACATAGCCTTTCTTTAAGTCGCGTTCCAACTTCAGACAATAATAATAATAATACCACATATTTACAAACGAATAAAGATGCAAATAGTAGGCGTGGCTCATCAACAAGAAGGTCTAGTTTTAATACATCAGGGTATGATTTGCCACCATCAATGGTACAAGTTAAACCAAAATCACCTATTTTAAAAAACAGTAAATACACTACTTCTTCAAACTCATTCTCTTATACAGATTCTGCTATAGAGGATGATGATGATGATGATGAAACTTATAACGATACTAATAGATCTTCTAATAAAAATAGATTGGACGTTGTCAAACATACACATTCTTCACGTCCTTCAAGTTCAAGGAGTGGTTCATTCAGTTCAAGAACGCGTAGAAGGTCTGATAATAGTACATTAGATAATAATGACGGCAATTATCTACAGGCACAATCCATGTCTCACAGTAAATCACATGGTTCCACTCATAGTAGAAGATCATCGATGAATTCTGTTGGAACAAATGCTTATAGTACTCCAATAAATTCACCAGGAATTAGAACAAATGATAATGAAGGTGATGATTACTTCAACTATGCAAGTTCAAATTCAAATATAAATTCTACTCAAACAAGTAATTTCAATAATATTAATACTGCAAATGGGGAATTAAATTTGACACCATCGACTAGCATGAATGATCAATCTGGAAATATAGAAAATATGAATAGAAAGGCTTACCAAGCATCATTCCCAAAATTGAATATAAATGTCAATCAAAATGGTGAAGAATACGACGGAGATTTTGGAGCTGAAACTTTAAATAATAATGACGGTCTGGATCATCTTGATATGGTCAAGAAAAAGAAATCTATTAAGATAGTAGATATTGATGAAACTATTCAGAAATTATTAGACGCAGGGTACGCCGCTAAGAGAACTAAGAATGTTTGCCTAAAGAATTCAGAAATTTCACAAATATGTCAAAGAGCAAGGGAAATTTTCTTATCACAACCACCATTACTAGAATTATCTCCACCTGTTAAAATTGTTGGTGATGTTCATGGTCAATACGCAGATTTACTAAGGTTATTTACAAAATGTGGATTTCCTCCATCAGCAAACTATTTATTTTTAGGTGATTATGTTGATCGTGGTAAACAATCATTAGAGACAATATTACTGTTACTATGTTATAAAATAAAATATCCTGAAAATTTTTTCTTGTTAAGAGGTAATCATGAATGTGCTAATGTTACAAGAGTTTATGGTTTTTATGACGAATGTAAACGTCGTTGTAACATTAAAACATGGAAAATTTTTGTTGATACATTTAATACTCTTCCTCTGGCAGCAATTGTTACTGGTAAGATTTTCTGTGTACATGGTGGATTATCTCCTGTACTTAATTCCATGGATGAAATTAGACATGTTAGTAGGCCAACTGATGTACCAGATTTCGGATTAATCAACGATTTACTATGGTCCGATCCGACAGATTCACCGAATGAGTGGGAAGATAACGAAAGAGGTGTTAGTTACTGTTACAATAAGGTTGCAATCAATAAATTTCTAAATAAGTTTGGTTTCGATCTAGTGTGTAGAGCGCATATGGTTGTTGAAGACGGTTATGAATTCTTTAATGATAGAAGTTTGGTCACAGTCTTTTCAGCACCTAATTATTGTGGTGAATTTGACAATTGGGGTGCTGTGATGAGTGTAAGTGAAGGCCTATTGTGTTCATTTGAGCTTCTGGATCCATTGGATAGCTCTGCATTAAAACAGGTCATGAAGAAAGGTAGACATGAGAGGAAAGTAGCGAATCAAATACAGCAACAACAAATGCAGATTCAATAATTTTCAATTAAAATGGAACACCATTAAATCATTAAAAATTAAACTCTGCATGACATTTTTGATACATGTGGATATTCACTTCATAGATTCCTATATTTCCTTTAAGCTCATTTTATTTAGTTCTCATCTTCACAATTTAACATTTTTAACGACCTTTTTTTTTTCAGTTGCTCAATTACAGGAAATACATATCCACATAAATAAATAAATAAATAAATCCAAATAAATAATTCCAAATAAATAATTCCAAAGAAATAATTCTAAATAATTCTATAAATATGTCTTGTATTACCTATCCGTTTTCACTTATCTTCCTTCATAATATAAGTTCAGCTCATCAATTTTTGTTAGCGCGTATATATTTAAAAATGAAATATCAAAGGTTTTTTAGTGAACTGAACCTATAGATCCATTACAGTGGTAACTGGATTGAAATAAACAACCAATTATCATACAACAGGGGGGCATCCATAAGCGAGATGATAGGATCTTATAGTTCTGAGTATTATTGGTTTTCAAGGCATTTTATTACATCTTCATTGCTTATTTTTATAATAATTTGGTCATTATTCCCAGATGATAGAGATGTTTGGATAATTAGAAAAGAATTTACACAGAGTGTCTTAGATATTTTACCACAAAGAAGATGGGTGTTATATTTTGAATGTTTTGTGCTGATGGGTATGTTATGGACATATACTGCTCTATTGATGTATAACGAAGATGTATTGACACCTGACTTAGATGAAATACGAACAATTACTGATACAAGAGGTACCGTAATTATTGAGGAAAAATACGAGAATTTCCTAAAAGAATATGCACATAAAGATACAAGTGGTGTTATTGATCTACCCATTACTGATGTATGTAAAATATTATATAGTGATGATTAACTATATATGACTATCTATAAATAAAACAATATATATGAAAATGAACACATATATATACTAATAATAATTGAAAAAAATGTAATGCATTAAAAATAATTATGCTCTATTATATAATTGAATAATTCTAGAAACAGGGAATAAAGCAAAATTAATTTCTGAGGGCTAGGAGAATAAAACCAAATATACGTTAACAAATATATGTAAGAAGTTAAAATGAGATTAAGTTTGCCTTTATTCCTGAGTTTGATTTGTTGAGTTACGGTTATGCTCTGTGTTATCATTATTGTTGTTATAACCTTCACGATATCCACCACGTCCACGGTATGAACCACCACGATAGTCACCACGGCCGCCACGACCACCGCGACCGCCACGACCTCCACGACCTCCACGACCTCCACGAGTATTCGTTTTCATATTTGTATTATGATGGGTACTACTGGTATTACTATATCTGGAAGGGTTACTACGGTCATTATCTTCTTGTAAGAAACTACTGGCAGGTCTAAACATTGAATAACTTTCATTATTGGATTGGCCTTGTGATGCAGAGTTTTCACCATTATTGCCAGAATTACCATCACCACCATAATTGTTATATCTTGGATTATTATTATATCTTGAATTATTGCCACGATAATTAGAAGAATTACCTCTATTACCACGATTATTACCACGGTTTGAATAATTTCCACGGTTATTATTGTATTTATTTGATGGATATTTTGAAGTTTGAGGTCTGTCTGTATCTTTGAATACAAATTGTTTGGAACCATCATCTTCTGTCAAATTTTCTTTTGTGTTATCTTCATTGGTTTCATCTTCATTTTCTTTTCCTTGCTTATTCTCATTATGTTTATCATCTATAATTTCTTTATTGTTCATAATATCGTCATTATCGCCTTCTTCAAAATCAACACTAATAGCATTATCTTCTTCTTCAATAGTTTGATTAATAACGTTATGAGAAGAAGAGGTATAATTAGAATTATGTGTATGATGAGTTTCTACTTCAACAGATTTCTGAACGACTTGAGAATAACTTAGTGGTTTCACAGTTTCTTTTTTCAAGATAGTAACTTTACCTGGTAATAATAAAGAAGGTTTTTCCGAGTCACTTGATTGTGATAATCTTCTTAAAGTAGTAGTATCTTCAATATGAAAATTGGTTATTTTATCTTCAATTTCTAAAATTTTTGATTGTGTATCAACTGGTTTTGCTGAACCAAATGGACTTTCTTTTGGATGATGTTCTACATGTTGTTGTTGTGGTTGTTTTGGGTTTTGTTTGATATCAGCGACATGAGTACTATTAAAATTACTAGGTAGTGGTTTATCAGCAGATGGATGAATTGAGTTACTAATTAAATCATTTTTTGCCATATAATTTTTAAAATCATCAAATTCTGCAGCGGATACAATAATATTATAAATTTCTTTTAAAGGATCGAACCAATATTTCAAAATTTTTTCTAAATCTCTTGATGAATATACTTCGACAAATGCAACTTTTGCCTTTGTAACAAAATTTGCATCAAAATTATTTGAATCATTCAATTGATTAAATGTTGGATTTGTATTTAATTCCCAAAATAACTTAAATTTAATAAAATTTGTAAATTTTGATTTAAATAAATCTGTAATTTCAAAATCTGTAAAATCTGATGGTAAATTTTCAAATTTAACAATATATGGTGGACCAGAAATATTACTATTACTAAAATTATTGTTGTAATGTACATTATTATTATGAGCATGCATATGAGACATATTGTTAGTGTTCAGACTTTTATTTCTTAATAATTTAATATCTGTATTACTATTAATCGCATCCAAATTAATTTCATCTTCATTCCATAACGAATCACTTAATGAATCGTTACCTAAGAATTCTTCTAGGGACATCTTCTTATTATTAGAATTGGCTAATCACAATAATAAATTTTAAAAGGGTAATAATAAAGTTATTAGTTAGTAACTTAAAGTTTGGCAAATAAAACTATAGTAAAAATAAAAAAAAAGAAGGGGAGTCACAGTAAATACGTACACATAATTAATTATTATTTTTGTATTCGATTCTTGCTTAAAGCTTTCTTTAAACTGTATATTCTACAATTATTATTCTCTAATATAACTGACAAAACAAATACCAAATATATATAATAAAATATCAAATTGACACTTTAAAAATACTCTTTACAACACTTAAATCACTTAAAGTATTGTTTAACTCTACTATATTACTCAATATTAATTGTATGTTTGCCATTTCCCAATTGTGTTGTTTCCCACTCACAGAATTTTAAAAATGTCCCCTCTGTCCAATCATTGTGTACGTGTGCCGTGTGTAATGACGGCGGCAAACAATACTTAAACCACTAAAGTGTACCAAAATGTACCAAAATACAATTGCAGTTGTGCAATGAGAAAAGCAAATAGTAATTATTTGATGGTTTAATTGATCCAGTCCTCTTTGGCTCTCTTCCTAATAATACTTACCACAAAACGAAGAGATAAAGTTCCTGAACCAGATCGGAATCATCGTAGCACAATTATGCAAGACACAGGATAGCAGCAAACAGTGGAAGTATATGAGGACCTGCAGTTAGTCATATAATGAGGATATGATATACTCCTACTTAACTTAGCATAACTCGACAGGTTTCACGACACCCCCCCCCCCCCACCCCATGATCGTCGGGGCAACCAGATATTGTTTATTTTATTGTATAGTACAATGTACTTACAACCATTGTTTATACATCACCTGTTTGTGTTCTTCTCGACTATATAAATACAATCCTGACTTGCTTCTCTTCAATTAATTCATTAGTAATTGTTAAATAACGTAATTGATAACTATCAAAAGGAATCAAAGTTTCTTAACAGTGGTAAAATGTCACCGCGAAATTGAAATTTAGTCATCCGATATGGTAAATTAATTAATGAAATAATATATATATGACAAGATCTATTTCATGATATTTTCAATGAATAATAGTTTGGTGTAAAGGAATTGTATATTGTAATAGCATATATAACACAACCACAGAAATGCCAAGAGTATTAGCTACACAATCACACGTTGTTCACGGTTATGTGGGGAATAAAGCTGCTACATTTCCTCTACAATGTTTAGGATGGGATGTCGATTGTTGCAATAGTGTTCAATTTTCAAATCATACTGGTTATGGATTAAGTAACGTTTATGGTAATGTAACATCTGCAGATGATTTGAAAGTACTGTTAAATGGTATATTTAAAAATTTCTCCAGTGACTATGATGCATTGTTATCTGGTTATTTACCAAATAAAGAATCTGTTAAAATCGTAGGTGATTCGTATAAAATTTTTAAAGAAAATAAAATGGATACAATTTGGTTATTAGATCCGGTCATGGGTGATGAAGGTCAATTGTATGTTAACGAAGACGTCATTCCAGAATATAAAAAATTAGCACTTGAGACAAATGATTTGATTGATATCATTACTCCTAATCAGTTTGAGTTAGAAATTCTTTACGGTAATAAAATCACAACTATAGAAGATTTGAAATTGGCTATAGATAAAATACATAATACAGTGCCAATCGTTATAATAACATCTTGTAACTCAGAAATATTCAATGATAATCAAAATATTTATTGCGTCGCATCTATACGAAATGGTGGTAATCCATTAGTTTTCAAAATACCTTTAATAGATTCATATTTCACAGGTGTTGGTGATTTATTTTCTGCATTAGTATTGGATAGATTATACAAATACAAATCGCTTGCTACTCAAGAACAACAACAACAGCAAACTTTTATTAAAACTCAAATCAATGACGTTCTAAATGTTATCCAAAATGTACTATTATTAACAAAACAATATGCTCCAAAAGATTTAAAATCTGTAATGGGGAATGCTTCAAGAATGAAAGGTATGGAGTTACGAATTATCGAATCTAAGGATCTGTACGATACTTCAAGCAAAAATTATAAAATAATTAATGATGATAAAATAACTGAATTTCATGATTTTCTATATAAAATTTTATAATTTAATGTTATCAATAACTACATATAGTTTATAAATTTTGTATCCACTTGTCGTATGCCCGTTCTAATAACTCTAAACCTTTGATGATATCAGTAGTAGCATTCGCATAACCAATACGTACACTACCAGGAACTTTAAATGCTTCACCTGGCACGGCTAACACATTCCATTCTTCTGCGAGATATTTACCAAAAGCCATAGTATCTGCCACACCATTTATTTTTAATAAACAAACAGTGGCAGCTTCAGGTACGTGCACGTATTCGAATTTACCGTTACTTTTCTTAATGAATTTAGTTAAAATATCATAATTTTTTAAACATAATTCATAATTACGCTTTAATATAGCTTTAGAATTTTTTAATACATATTGTGCAATTTGATCATCCACCATACTAACAGAAATCATATTATAATCTCTTCTTGATGCTGCATCTCTTAATACCTGTTCATCTTTTGTAATCATCCAACCCAATCTAATACCAGCAACAGAGAAGGCTTTTGACATTGAAGATGTAGCAATAGCTTTATCATATATTTCGGCACAACTTGGAGGTGCTTCAACACCTTTTGGTAATGAATGGAAGATTGGTCTATATACTTCATCACAATGCAAATATATATTATTAGATTCACACAATTTAACAATATCTTCTAATAATTCCCGTTTCATAACACTCCCTAGAGGATTATTTGGATTATTGATAATAATTAATTTAGTATTACTTTTGATCATACTCTTCAAAGTATCTATATTTGGTACATATCCATCTTCAAGTTTTAAATCTAATAATTGAACATCGGCACCAAACATATCAGGGACACTGTACAGTTGACTATATGTTGGGTTCACACAAATTACATGATCCCCTTTACCAACTAAAGTGTAATATAATAAAAAATTAGCACCAATAGCACCATTTGTAATCAACACATTATCTTTAGTAAAGCCTGAATCATACATATCTGCAATAGCAGTACGTAATTTATCTGAACCTTTTATGTCACAGTACGCTAAAGGTCTTTCAGTGTCTAATGTAAACGAATTACCTGATAATTCAGCAATTTGATCTAACGATAATGCTAAACAACATGTTTCACCTAAATTATATTCAATGGCAGTTTCATATGCATCCATAAACTGTTCAACAGCAAAATCTTCTTGATATGGCATCGCTCTTAGTATATTATATGATGTGTATTTGTATATATTAAATTTACCAAAACATCTGATGGAAATAATAACTCAATTACTGAATGATTTCAATAAAACACTAAATTAAACTATTAAATAAACAGAAGAAGAATAGCCAAAACAGATACAACATGAGTCCTTATATATATTTCAATATTTTAATGTTTCAATATTCATAATTCCTGATAGATTCAAATTGAACAATTTCACTTATTAGAGTAATATCAAAAAATGGAAAGTGAAAGCGAGAATATGGTAAATATCAGCAAGCTAGCTCATCAGAACGCATAATATTTTATTCAAATCAAATATCATGTCAAGTTCCAACAATTTAGTCATATATGTTATTAATTTGGGAAGTTTCTCTATTATATGGATTATTTTTATATATTTTATAAAACAGCAGCTCATAGCGAGCGTATACCAATTGAAAATTTTTGATTTATAAGAAAGTATTGGTGGAAATATTTAATAAAAACCATAATAAGAATAGAAAATTTTAAAATAGACATTCTTTCATCATTAATCAAAAATGTATTATTTTTGATATGAAATTTGATTTAATAGTTATATTATTTTTATATGTACAAAAAACTAAATACAAGATATATTCATGTTAAATTATCTTTAATATATATGAACAATAATTGATGAGAAACTAATATAAGACTTTTTAACAAAAAGGTTTTATTCATAGTTTATCATATCTATTGTTTGGTTTCATCCTTTGGGGATTGAGTGTTGTTGTTAGAATCAGATTGGTTCTTGTACATTTGTTCGAACAACTTCATGGAACCGTTTTGTAATTCTTCAGTCTTAGTCTTTAAGTCATCAGCATTAACTTCTTCACCAGCTTGAACTCTGGCAATGATTTCTCTTAAAGAGGTTATTTGATCCTTGACCTTTTGAGCTTCAGCTTTATCGATCTTACCTTCGAATTCCTTCAAAGAAGATTCAGTATCGTTAGCTAATTGATCAGCCTTGTTGGCAGTTTCAATAGATTGTCTTCTAGCTTCATCTTGAGATTTGAATTTTTCAGCATCGTTAACCATTTGTTCAATTTCACTTTCAGATAAACCGGAAGAACCAGCAACAGTGATGGAAGCATCCTTGTTACTAGCTTTGTCCTTGGCAGAGACGTTAATAATACCATCAGCATCAATGTCGAAGGAGACTTCAATTTGTGGAACACCCTTTGGTGCTGGTGGAATACCAGATAAAGTGAAGTTACCAATTAATTTATTATCTCTAACTAATTCTCTTTCACCTTGGAATACTCTAATTTCAACAGAAGTTTGACCAGCAGCGGCGGTGGAGAAAACTTGTGATTTCTTGGTTGGAATAGTAGTGTTTCTTGGGATTAATCTAGTGAAAACACCACCTAAGGTTTCAATACCTAAAGATAATGGAGTAACATCTAATAATAAGACATCAGTGACTTCACCGGATAAGACAGCACCTTGAATGGCAGCACCGATGGCAACAGCTTCATCTGGGTTAACAGCCTTGGATGGTTCCTTACCGAATAATTGTTTAACAGTTTCAACAACCTTTGGCATTCTTGACATACCACCGACTAATAAGACATCAGAGATATCAGAAGTGGCTAAGTTAGCATCTTTCAAAGCTTTCTTAACTGGGTCGACAGTTCTCTTGATTAAGGAATCAGTTAAAGTTTCGAATTGAGCTCTGCTGAATTTCATGTTAATATGTTTTGGACCAGAGGCATCAGCTGTGATAAATGGTAAGTTAATTTCAGTAGAAACAGTGGAAGATAATTCGATCTTTGCCT